>JBDPZO010000001.1:1231226-1268056 GCA_039877585.1 Heterodera filipjevi
CACTTACAGTGAGTAAAGGAAATTGTATGCATAGTTGCCCCCCACTAAAATTGAATTGCCTTTTCTTGAATATGTGCATACGTGTGGGTAGACAATAATATATAATGACCTTAGAGAAATTGCCACTTACAGTGAATAAAGGAAAGTGTATACTAGGTGGCACCGCATTATAATTGAATTGCCTTTTCTTAAGATATGTGCTAATATGTGCCAATAATATAAATAATGGTTTTATAGAAATTGTCGCATGTTATAGTGCGTAAAGTAATGTCATGCATATGTTGCACCCCACTAAAATTGAATGCCTTTTCTTTGAATATGTGCTTACGTATGGGTAGACAATATAATATAATGACCTTAGAGAAATTGCTATTTACAGTGATTAAAGGAAAGTGAATGCTATGTTGCACCCCTACTAAAATTGAATTGCCTTTTCTTTGAATATGTGCATACGTGTGGGTAGACAATAATAATATAATGACCTTAGAGAAATTGCCACTTACGTGAATAAGGAAAGTGTATACGTAGTGGCACCTCATTATAATTGAATTGCCTTTTCTTAGATATGTGCATATATATGTGCCAATAATAATATAATGGTTTTATAGAAATTGTCGCATGTTATAAGTGCGTAAGTAATGTGCTGCATATGTTGCACCCCACTGAAATTGAATTGCCTTTGCTTTGATATGTGCATACGTATCGGTCGACAATAATATAATATAATGACCTTAGAGAAATTGCCACTTACAGTGAGTAAAGGAAATTGTATGCATATGTTGCACCCACTAAATTGAATTGCCTTTTCTTTGAATATGTGCTTACTATTGGGTAGACAATAATAATATAATAATTATCAATTCCCAAAAAAGACTCTTGTGTACTTTAAAATACTTTTTGTTTGCTCAAGACCAAAGGATTAAAAAAGTTGAAAAAAAATTATTTACACTATAATATTGTTTATATAAGAGATTTATCATTCCTTACAAGGTATTAAAATATAAAAATGCAGATATTTAGGATTGACTGCATGGAAAATTCCATAAAAAAAAGATATTCTTTTAATTACAAAAAAAAAAACTATTTTAATTAAGTTACGTAAATATAAATTCTAACAAAATACAAAAAAGAAAAGAATGTATTAAAACAATTTATTAAAAATTGGCAATCTCTATCCTTTTGCCCCGTTGAAAGCAAAGTGAAATTTTGGGTTCGAGACGATCCTATTCAAAAGAAAGATTTGCGCCAACATTATCTTAAAATTCGCTTATATGTTGAGACAAATAGTTAATTTAAAAAATTTAGCTAAGCATAATTTTAAATTGAAATTTTTTTTGCAGCAAAGGTTAAATTATATTTTACATAGAAAATTTATTGTATAAAAAATAAAGATTTCGAAAATTCATATTGAAAGAAAGTTAACTAAAAGACAATAATGTTAACAACTTAATTTTAAAAGTAAATAATTAAACTTTTATTGGGTATTAACCAAAAAAAAAAGTAAATTGTTGTCTTTTGGCTTTAATATAAAAAAAATAAAGGTTTAACGAACGACGTCATGGTATCAATTGCCTGTGACAACACCACGAAAATAAGAGAATAAATCTTAACTTAATTGCAAAATATTACATTTAAATGTATTTAAGCTTAAATTTTGAAAAAGGCTATGGAAATAAAAGATGGGTAAATTGATGGGAATTCTAAAATTAAAAAAGATTAAATAAAAAAATCAAATTTATAAAAGATTAATCTAATACACTGCAAAATGTTAATAGATGTAATATTTAAAGAATTAATGCAAATTATTGTGTAGATGTTACTTAATTATTTACCTATTGGGCAAATTTTTGAATCTCAGTTACTGTCTTTAGGTATAAAATGATGCAATTTCCATATTTAATAAATATTTTGTTTATTTAAATTCTATTAAAAGATGTAACAGCCGAACTCGGAAAACCATCGCACATTATAATGTCCAACACAAGTTGTAGCCAAGATTATGAATGAATATCCTTTTAAATCCTTTAAGTTTAAGTCTATTTTAAGAAAAATGATTGTAAAAAAATAATAAAAAAGAATATTACCTATTTAAAAAGTATAATTCAATAAATACAAAATTACAATAAATATCTCCCAAAAGTTTAGTCAATCAAATTGAAAAATTTATTTTACTTAAAATTATGCAAAAATTTACATTTTCATTTTGCCAAACAGAAACAAAAGCGCCGCGTGATTTGCATGATCCCAGACAATTATTTATATTACTACTATTAACATTATTTTTATGAAATATTGAATTTTCCATGCAAATGAATGCTGCTAAAACTGTCTCGTTAGGTGTGAATAATTAATAATAACTAGAGAACGACAAAGAAGGTGCCAAAAAAGAGCATAAAAAGTTGAAAAAAAGGCATGAAAAGGCACGAAAATCCCGAAAAAGGCATAAAAATAGGCATATAAAATTTTTTGTTCGGACATTTATCCATTTTATTTTGGTACAAACTGCAGGATATTTGTGCTGTTCTGTACAGGTCCGGGCAGAGTTCTGTAAAGCCAAAGCGATACCAGAATCGATTTTTACTTCCTTTCCAGCAAATCCAACCCCCCCCCCCCCACCTCGCGAAGACTCAACATTTTTTTTTAAATTTATTTAAACTAATAATGGGCCCTGCCCCAAACGGGCGACAGCCGGCCAAAACTTCAGCGAAATTCGCGCACATCATTCGGTCTTCCTTCTTCACGACGCAGACGCCGCAGAACCAGAGGTTGTCGCAGGTGGGCATGCAGCACGCGTACTCCTGCTTGCGCTTGTTCTGCAGACGCCGAATTCCTTGCTGCCTGCGCTTTTCCCACAACGGAGTGGCACAGCACCCACAATTGAAGAAACCCTTGGGCGGCTTAAATTAAAAAAATTAGCATCTTGCAGGATTTCTGCAAGAAGTAAATTAAGCTGCAGCTTTGCTACAGGTTTTGTTATAAAAATATCATACGATGTTGGACGCGCCGGCGGCGGTGGTCTTCTTGCTGCGCTTAGGCCTAACATAGCCCAATTTGCTCCTGCGACGAGGCTTTTTTGCAGCAGACGCCGCCTGCGCCTCCTCCTCTTCATTCGCATCTTCATCCATCGCCTCCTCATCCACCTCCTCCTCCTCCCCCAGTCCTTCAACATCCTGGCCGGCTTCATCTTCTTCCTCAAAGCCACCAACATTCCCAAACAGCTGCCCACCACCATCCTCTGCAACCTCCTCCTCTTCACGCAAATCGGCCTGGAGCGGGGGGTGGGGCATGGGCTGTAGAATGTTGCGCAGAATGGCGGAGAGATCGTGCTGCACTTGCTCCTGCACTTCCTCGCGTCTTTGCTCCTCACGCTCCTCCCTCTCTTGGCGCCTTTGCTCAGAACGCAGACGCCGGTTGTTCAGGTTGGGTGCAGCGCTTACTTGAGGACTCTGACGAACTGCTCCGCTCTCTGCATCTGGCGCTCAAAAGCCTCCCGATGGAGCCGGTCCCATGATGGTCGCCCCAATTCCGGCAATGCGGACGTTCTGCAATGAATGCAGTGCAGTAGAAAAAAAAACAAATCTTTGCTTATTTTGTTTCTAGCATTCCTGCAGGATGTGCAAACTTAAAGACACATCCTGCAGCTTTTCTACCAGTTTTATAAATGCTGCAACAAAGCTTGATATAAAAATTAAAACTTCATGCATAGCAGACGCCAAGGTGACTTCGCCATCAGCACCTCGCCAGGGAGCGGAGGGAGCTGTGCCGCGTCAAGGAAGTCCAGGGGTGCCATATAGGTCCCCACGATGGGCTGCGTCTCCAATGAGGTAGAAGCTCCCGCCAGCAGCGTGGAAAGCTGCTCTTGCGATGTCGACGTTGCCCGAATTTAGCACACTCGCGCGCCAGACTGAGCCAATTCGGGCAGGCGCCGTCGATTTGCCGCTGGTGTCCGGGCCCCACGCTTTAAGGGAGTGTAGCAGTTTTTAAAGGGGCATTTATTACTTAATTGTCTGAGGACCCCCACCCATTCTTAGGAGTGTACTTTTTCAAAATTTGAAAAGTCAATTTTTAGGGGGCTATTTTATTATGCCATTTATATTAGAGTTCTCAAAAAATAAAAATCAGCACCCACAAGTGCCAAAAAAGGCACCAAAATGGCAAAATGCCAAAAAAAAGCATTTAAGGCACGAAAATCCCGAAAAAGGCAAAAAAAGGCATTATTAAAGTCATAGTAGAAACTTTAAACCAATTGGAAAATGCGTTATTTATGCTTAATATATCGAAATTAGTACGCAGAAAAAAAGTATTTGCCGCAAAAGTCGCCGCTCTAATAAAACAAATAATGCTGTAATAATACTTATCAAACAATAATATTAAAAAAACGATAGTAATATTTTCCATGTTAACTATATTTAAAATATTCACTTTTTACAAATACTATTACTGTTTACCCATTTGTAAATTGGCATCGATACAATCACAATTTACGTCTCAAAGGAGTTTGATTTTTTTATAAATGGAAAATAATAATTGTAAAGTTGCCGAAAGAAATTAAAATTTAAAATTGAAATTATAATCATTAAAAATAGAAAAATATATTTTATTCGACCAGCATTATCATGTTTTAATCAATACTCTCATAAAGAATATTGAAACGAATACATTAAATATTACAATTTTCTTCAAATAATTATTGAGTTTATCATATTTTAAATTTAATCATACCGACGGCTACGGATGGGCTAGTAGAGTACAATTTTTTTGGCCTTTGCTACTAGATTATATAAGCACCTAAAAAATATTAAAAATAAAATTTCAATATACTAAACAAATAATGAATAAATTATATTAATTTTAGAAAATTGGACTTAGCTGAATTTCGACGAAATCATAGCATAACTTTTCTTTGACTGAACTAAATTAAGCAAATTTGGTATCATACGATAGCGCTCTGTAAAAAAAATTTTTTTTTTATTCATTTCATTAATATTAGCGGAGTTTTTCTTTGGATAGGGGAGGTTAATTCATTTGTTTGTTTTTACCTAGTAATAGGAATTTATAAAATAAATATAAGAACCTTTGTAATATTTTTTTCCATATTTAGTTTAATTCAAGTCCATTGCGCTGAATCACGCATCGTTGTAATTGATATCTTTTTGGGCCGACTATTAAATGCATTTTTTAATTTAAATAATTATGATAAAATGAATTCTTGAACAATTAAACAATCATGGTAATTCGCAACTTCAAAATGCCATTTTTCTTGACTTTTTAATTATTAAGATTTATAATCTTTTTATATTATAATTTAGTGGTTGTTTCATTTGTAATTCAATTTAAAGATGGCATTTTTTTTCTACTTTTTATATTTGAGCTTTAACAACTGAATTATTCAGAATTTTTATTTATTATGAATAATTGTCAATATATTTCTTATTCGGCGACTTTGTAATATTTATTTCTTAAAATTTTCGTTTTTGTAATTGAAATGAATGAGACTTTTACAGTTAATTTTTCTTTTCCAATACATAATTTTAGGATATTGTAATTAAATTTTGTTATGCTCGCGTAATTTTCGGGCAATCTTAATTCTCCAAGCACTGAATATGTATATATATATATTATTTGACTTTCATTTTGTTATTTAAGAATTTGCTGTAATTTAACTTATGGCAAATCTTTGCTCCTGAATTGTATCGTTCATAAGTCAATATAACGTCATCCGATCTCAATTACCTAATTGTTACTTATTTGTCTGTATTAATAAAAAAGGGGCGTTTTTTTTCTTTTTTATTACGTTTAATTTTCTTTTAAATAGGAATTAACCTAAGTAATGAATAAATATTATTTTTGATAATTAAAAAAAAAATAGATACCCCAATTATTCTTTTGAGCCCATTTATTTGTATGTTTCTTCGAAAGAAAGTTTGGGAAGATTATTAGCCGGATTTCATAATATTTTTTAGGTAAGTTAATATTATTTGTTATCGTACGATTGCTCTTGATTGTCTCTTAAGCTTGCCATGTTTAAAACATTTGGTTAAGCCCATCTTTTAAAACATTCCATTAAGCTTAAAGGAAATTTTTTGAATTTTTAATCTCAAAATAAGAAACAAGAATCCAATGAGAACAAAAACAATGTTTTTTAATTGCTGAAAAAATTCGTTAAATTTTGTTCAAAAATTCATATTGTCTGGCTACCAAATGATCCTCCAAGAACCCAATTCTTAGGGGTGTATTAATCGTGTAAGTGTGGCAAAATACGAATACGATTCCGACTACAGCCAACACATGATTATACGTATTTTAAATTTAAATTAAAATAATGAAAGCTGTCTTTAAAAAAAGGGCTGTTCTTTTATTGTTTTTTTATTAATAAATTATTAAAATTACAATTGTTATAAATTACATTTTTTTTAAATGCTTGATCTTTGTATATTACCGGCAGATATTTAATTAAATTTTATAAATTTTTTCTTTATCTTTTTACATTTTAAAATGGTTATTTTATCATAAATTTTATAAAATATATTTGTATTTTTATCTCGGCCAGTGGGTTTTGTTTTTCGTATGCAATTTTTTAATGGTTTTTTTGGACTGAGTTAGTTTCTTTCTTTCATAAATCTGTTAAATTGGTCCCAATTTTGGGTTCACTTGTTTCATTGAGAAAAATAAATAAAAAGTTTTGTGTTATTTTCCTATTAAAATAGGTCACACTTATTGAATAATTTGCAATGAGTTTTTTCTTTGTTATATAAATAGGCCGCAAGTCTCGGAGGAAACGAATGAATTTTCTTTCATATGGAATTATCGACATTCATAGAATTAATATTTATTTTTCATAAAATAAAATTTTTTTTTTGTTAATTTATTGTTGATTTTATTTTAAATGAGAATTATCAACATAATTGAATATTTAAGTATTTTTTTACCTTGTTAATTAATTGTTTTATTTTTTTTATTTGGAAGTAAGTTTTTGTCACTTAAATTTCTATAATATATATATATATATTTTGCAAAAAGCAGTAAATTTAGTCATATTTTGAGTAAATTATTTCCTAGAGAAAAGATTTTGTCTTGGATGGTCCCGCAGGGGTGAAATTTGAAATAAAAATGCTACTTCAAATTTAAATGATTACAATTATTAATTTTTGATACATAAATTAGTAATAAATTTAAATTAATTAGTTTTTTTTGTTGCCTTTGATGACTTATCATTAAATTTAACTATCGTAAAGAATTTTTGTTGAATCTAAGAATTGCATAAAATTTGCCATTTCATTGCCAAAAAACCCTCCTTGGTGAAATTCAAATTTTTTTGATGCTTCTGAAAAAATTAAAAGCATTATTTTAAAATAATAATCCTTGTGATTGAAAAAATTTTTTTGTTATTTTTTTCCTACATTAATAATTAAAACGTTAAAACCGTAAAATGTGTAAAAATAACAAATTTCCTAATTCCAAAACTTAATCTGAGAATAAAAAATGGCAAAAATATTTGGTGAATTTTTTAAAAAAGAATGGGAGGGCGGAAAGAAAGAAAGGATTGATCAGAATGAAAATGATAACAAAAAATGGGGAATAATTCAATAATCTTTGCAATAAAAGAAAAAATTAAGGAAAAAGGAAAAAAATATTCAAGAGAACAATGGGCCAAATTTGATTGAATTATAACGAAAAAATTGGAGTGTATGCACATCAACTGCGAACCGACAACTGCGGACCAGCCTGCATGCTTGCAGTTTTTATTAAGACATAGTTAAGCGATTTAATAATTGACCAAAAAGTTTTAAGTTAAAATGCAAAAATTAAGAATTTTAATGAGTTTTCATTAACAAGTTTTTTTTATAGATTATCAATTTTTTTTTTTTTGATTTATGAAGAACTAATTAAATTTTGAAGTAATTTTAACTCACAAAAACCAAAAACTTAGAACAAAGAATTGAAATAATACAAAAATCCATTGCATAGAAAAGTGAATATATACAAAAGAAAAATACTCATCAAAGAAATTGAACCAGTCTTGTAGAAAAGAAAGGTGTCCTTTTCTCCTAGTTAATTCATTATTCTCCGTATAAAAGATGGAACCATTTTTTATGAATGTTTGTACTTCAATTTTATAGCCCATTTCATCGCACCAGCTGCAAGAAAGTGATCTACGAAAACAGCAGGGGTTTGTTAATCAATATAAGCTTAGTAAAATTTCCTTAATTTTTACCTATAATTCTTACGCAAACTTATACTCAAAAATCTCAACTTTCAATTTGGAGGAGCATTATATTTTCAAAATTATTTTTTATCTTTAAATTGAAATATGAAAGGATAAAGTAATAAGCAGACAAAAAGTCAAAGCAAATTAATCCCGCTTTTTTCAAAGGATAATTTACTTAAAATGATTAAATTAACAAATATTAAATTGCACAAAGAAAAATTAAATAGAACAAAAAAAACATAAATTATTTCTTATGGAAAGCATCTTCTCCAGAAATGTTTTGGAAAAAACCGAGAATGGATTAATCTTTTTTTATCAGTTTTTAAATTATTCCAACTTTCACTTTCCATTAATTAACATTTAACCATACTACATAAGAGCTATTTGAAATGGATAATTGAAAATAAAATAAAACGATTTTATTTTCATGTTGATTATAATTTTTATGTCATCGTTTATTTGAAATAAGTTTTATTTACTTATTAATTAATTTTTTTTTTCTTTAAAGTTCCTTAAAATTTTATCTCCATGGGGACAATAATTATTATATCGCACGACATTTGTAGTCGGATTAAAGATTGGCAAAAAAAAAAAAAAGATTCATTAATTTGATAAATATTTTAATAAGTAAAAAAGACGAAAAAATTTGGCGCCCAATTCATTACGGTGAAAAATGTTTTTAATAAAATTAATGGGAAAAAGGCAAAAATGGCACATTTTATTTTTTTGGAGCATTTGCGTAATTTACTATAAAATTTAATGTATTTTTTATGAAGCTTCAACTTGGTAGTATAATACAATGACAGATGTTGATGTTTTCATAAAATAATTAAAAATAATTGCGAAAATGCACATTTTCTTTTTTAAAAGATTGTTTTTTTATGGAGATTTTGAAAATAACCAATTATAAAGTTTTATTTTTTAGAAAAACAATTTAAATTAATGAATTCAACGTCAAATTCGTCCAATCCAAATTGCGAAATCATTGAGCAGCTTTTGAAGATGTCATTCTTTCAATTACTCACCTGGGCACAGCTTTTGATTATATTTGGCATTTTTGCCTTAATTATTGCACTGATTGTCGTATATTGTCAAAGCAAAATCGCAATTCATGGAAATTTTATGGTAAAAACTTTTATTTTTTATTTTATTTTTTATTTAATTCAGATTCTTTTTGCCAACATTGTGTTTGTACATTATTTCAACGCTTTCTTTTGGGGAGCATCGATTATTCGCTATAAGGTCAATTAAATTAAAAAAAAACCTTTTAATAATTAATTTAAAAAATTTGTTGGTAGTAATAAATGTTAAAATTAAATTGAAAAAATGTTTAATTTAAAAATAAAAAATTTAGTTTAACAAGTCTTCGAAGTTTAATTGTTTTCACTATTATCTATTATATAAAAACAGGGGGGGTCCAAAAAATTCAAACGATCCGGCACATAGTGAATTTTTCTCGGATCTGGACGGGACCGGCACCATTCGAAAGAGGAGCTAATTTAGAATCGAACTAACCTTGTAAAAAAATTGTCAATAACATCTTTTTTTTGAGAAAAACTAAGTTTTTTCTTTTTTTCCCTAGATTTTTTTCGGGCTTTTTTCAGTTGGTGCAAGTTTGCACCTGTTAGGGGGGTATGTAGCACCAGAACGCTGCTGGGGGAAAGGTGTAACTTTTGACGGCGGATCTTATAAAAAAAATTTCATAGCGCTAAGTCTAAGTTGAAGGGTCCAACATTGCAATCAGAACGCCAAGAATTGCGGGCAGGAAAAAATCAGAAATACGCTATTTCGCTTATTTCTCGGCGCAGGGTGGGCATAGAGTTTCGGCGCTGCCAGGCGCTTTGTAAAACTCGTGGAGACGAATCTATTAAAAAAAAATTCATCCCCCTACGACCAAGTCTAACCCATGTTAGACCCTGTCAAAGTGTCAAAAAAGCGGGAAAATTTTTCAAAAAATCAGAATTTTCAGAACAAAATTCTGATTTTCCAGAAATTAAACTTGAATTTCGGTAACAAAAAAAAATAAACTTGAATTTTCCGGAACGAAACAAAAAAAACTTGTCGCTTCCGGAAAAGTTTAAAACCGGAATTACGTGTTTTTCACGTGTGTTTTACGTGTGTTTTGAACCGGAATTTTACAAAGAACATTGTGCAAACCAATAGGGTCCCCCCTATGGTTTTGGACCTGAATTTTTACACTTTTTTTTTTGTTGGGTGGGGCTAGCGCCTGCCCAACCGAGGTGCGCGAGCGGGGAGCGAGTGCACCGAGCAATGCACCACAGCCGGTCGGGGCAGCGCACGCGAGGGCGGGGGGGGTTGGGGGGGGGCGGCAGCCCCCCCCCATCAAAACACCCTGCGATAAAAAACCTTTTTATTTTTGTAAAAATAATTGCTCATTTTTGTTAAAAACAAATAGCATAATTAGACTTTTGTTCCTATTATCTGTATACATCTATGAATAGGTAATAATAATCTGATCTTTTTTCGTTTTCCTATATTAACTTTCAGTCACATCAAAAATGGTCAAAAAGTTATGAATAACTATTCTTAAAATTTATTATTACATATAGCTCTTTCGTTTTTTCATTTTTTAAAATGCTTTCAACTTTTGCACTTGTATTATATACCTCCAGAATTTTGGTTCCACGCTGAATGTTTAACTAAAATTAATAAGACTTTTTAAATAAATTACCGCAGCATTTACAAAACCAAAATAATAATTATTTTTTAATTTTTTATTTGCGAAATAATTACCATATCAATCCCGAATCCGCAATCCCAAACCAAAAAATTTTTCTTAGATTACGAACCCTAATCATCAGTACCTTCAGTACAGTCTTTTTGCTTGAAAACCCTCTTTACATGTACCGAGCCAGAATTCTTTTTGTAAAACATATTCTGAACATTATTATGCCTGTTTGCTTTTTTTCCAAATTTAGACTATGCCTCTAAAATCCCCTAATCCATTTCCGCTTTTTAGCAATTTAACAATTTTTTTTTTTGTTGCCTATTTCATTGATGTTTTGATCTCCTTTTTTTCCCTATTTATGTGCCTATTTCCGTTTTATGTGCCTATAAATCCCTTCCCTACTAAAAATACTGCACACTACTGATTGTTAGCATTTTAATTACAGAAATTAATTACCACTAAAATGAATAGCTTCCGTTTTAAAATAAATAAATTTTAAAACCTTAAATGATAAACAATGTTTTGCAAAGAAAGGGCCTTTGGTGCGGTTGCATTTTCTATGTACCAATCCAACCAAAAACAACATCTTTATTTTCAACAAACGCTTCACATTTTTCTATTTTTAACACTTTTTACCAAAAACAATTATTGGTTAAATTTGTTTTTTGCAAACAGAACATACTAAATTATATTCATAAAACTCGCTAAACGTTTTCTTTTAAAAATTTTTTTAGCATTGACTAACTACTTTATTTTTTAATCACAGCACTATAATTTAAAACAAAATTTTTCCTTTCCTTTATGGACCGACAGCATCGCCAATAGCTGAGGAGGAGGGGGGGGGGGGGGGAGGACGATTGGAAAAATCGATGCTAAAAGTACCTGTGACTTAAAAAATTGACTGTTTCCTTTCAAAATTCTGTACCCCAAACAATTCGGGTGCTATTGCCGTTTATAAGCCCTAAATCGCTTTTTCTGTTTTTGAAAAAGTCGGCTCCTTAAAGAATAAACATTTTTATTGAACTCAAAAAATGGAAAATGCATTTAAATAAAAATTAATTATATGAAAAATGCATTTAAATAAAAAGATATATATATATGAAAAATGCATTTAAATAAAAAAAATTATATATAATTAGTTTAACATTGTAAGAGTAAAGTTGCATTTAAATGAAAATACCAATTTGTATTTATATATTATTACTCAACACATTACATTTTTTTTTTCCCAATCAATTATTTTAATGCCGAAAAGTCCAAAATTTTAGCCCAATTTGAAGACTGAATCGTTTCTTTATTTGTTTGTTTGTTTTTTTAATTTTTCCCCTTTTTACAATTTATTGATCAGTTCCAATTGTTTCCGAATGAAAAATTGGTTGACAAAGTGCAGTTTTTTGGCACTTTTTAGTTTTTTTTCTTTTTTGAGATTTTTTCCCTATTTCATGGGTGATTTGACTTTTTTTTTTTGTCTATTTATGTGCATATTTCCCGTTTTTTGTGTCTAAAAATCCTTACCTATTTTGATCAGTTTCCACTATGCGCGACTGGCACTCGTATTTTTCCTTTTATTACTTATTTTCCTTTAAAAAACAATTTCCAATAGTCGTTAGACATTTTTGTTTATGCGTCCGCTTTTTACTGTTTTTGGCATAGTCAGTGTTTTGTCGGGTCGGTCTTTTGTCGCTACACGCAATATTTTATAAACAAAATTATTACTGTTTTCCCTCTCTTTAAATTTTAATTAATTTTTATGTCACCAAAAATATTTCTCACTGACAAAATAAAAAGCAAAAAAATATTCCTTAGAATTGTTCTGTTCATGTTTTACATTCATTGTTAACCAAAACAGCATGCCACTGATGCCACTTAGTGTTCCGAAATGAATTGGTCCTCAAATTGGTACGTACCAGACGCGCATTGATCAAAAGTGGTGAGGAATTGGCACAACAAAGTGGCAAATTGCACAATAAAAATAGGACAATGGCAAATTTGTTGGACATTTCACAGACAAAATTTTTTAAATAATTTCTTTATTTTGGGTAAGATTTTGGCAGTTGATGGTCAATCTGAATAATTTAAGACCCAATTCCGTTAAAAAGACGAACACCTTTAAAAAATGACCTCTAAAATAGAGCCCTTAAAAGAAAAGTTTCAAAAAAACAAATAAAACAAATCTTTAAAGTTATCCAAATTTTTTATATTAATTATGATTATTCCATTTTTACCTGTCAGATTTAACTTTTGGCTTGAAATGTTAATTACCGTTTTTATCGTCCCTTACTCCTTTCAGACAAAATACTATATCCGTTGGGTTTTTTTGCCCATTAGATTTTTGGACCAGTAGGCAGGAAAATTTGCCTCTTTTTTGGTAGAATTCGTTACCAGATTGTCCCAAAATTGGTCCATTTTTTCTTCCCCTTTGTAATGCAATCCAAAGCAACATTATTAATTAGTAAATACCAAAACAATTATTTTATTGCCTTTTAATGTTCCTCTCTAAGGTGAAAGTGTCCCCATCCTCCGCAAAAAAAGTTTATTTTTTCCAACTACTGTCGTAAATACTTTTTCTCTGACAATATTTTGATGCTTAACTCTTTCAATTAGGATAAAATTCAGTTGTTTTTTGCACTTTCAAACGCATTCAATTGCTTTCCCAAATGTCCCCACCACTCGCTCCAACACTGCTCACTTTCATCCGTCCACTGCGCTTTTTGCTCTTGGCTATTGATTTGTTTTTGCAGCACAAATGCTGCTGACCTATGCGGAAACACCAGAAGCAGCAGCAGAATAGACGGGCTGCCAATTTACAGTTTCTTCAACAAGCAGCAGCAAAATCAGTGGCACAAAAAATGTTTAGTTAAATAAATTTAAATGATTTAAAATTTAATTAAACGCTGCAAGGCCTCCGATGAATCAGGCAGAGGGGAAGAAAAAACAAAACAAAAACCCGGGTTTTTATTATTTAGAATTTTTGATCATTTTTGAATTTGCAATTTTTTATTTATTTTTTAAATAACATTTACTCTTAGCCTCTAAAACATGGATTTGTGATTCTTAATTCTTTGTCAAACACCGGTTTAGATAAGTTTTGCTTTTGGGCATAATTCGCGTTTTAATCTTTTTCAATTTATTAATTATGAATTTTCATAAATGCATTCCTTTTTTCGAATTTGTTTTTTAAATTCGGAAATTCAAAATCAGTCAAAATTAATTTATATTCAAAAATTAGCTATGTATGAAAACTTTGCATAAATGATTTGTTTAATCATTTAAAATGGTAAATTTCCCAAAAAATTGCCCTGAATTTCTAAATTTAAAGTGTAAAATTTTCAAGATGAATTCGACCACCGTTTTGCCTACAGCGGGCCTGACCTGTCCAGTGACGAGTGTGACTTGTGCCGACAAACGCGCAAATTCTTCCGCCATTATTACCGTCCATGTTTGTCACCGCAGGCATTTTGCCATTTCATTATGCGGTGAAAGCAATTCCAAAAACAATTATAAAATAATAAATTTTGATTTCTTTTTTCGATAAACAAGGATAATAATTAATGGTTAATTAATGGCTCCAATTAAGTCAATTTTGACTCATTTAGGACCTTTCCTTAGTACATATAATAGTAAATAAATTATATTAGGAATATAACAAAAAGAAATGGAAAAATAATGAAATTTTTTTTTTTGCCTATTTAACGCTTTCAGTTTGCGTAATAATTTCAGCATTGTGCCCATTTTGAATTGGTTGCCTGCGTACAAATGGCGTCAGTGTCTTCTCGCCGATGCCATCGGTTTTCCTCCCACAACACTTTCTTCAGTGGCTGTGCCGAGGACAAAGTGAAACCAAAAATTTTTAGCATTTTTTTTTAAATTGATAAATTCGTTTTTGTTTAATTTAAATTATTAAAAGTATTAATTTGGTATTTATAAAATGTTATTTTCAAAATAATTATAAATTTATGGCCCAGAATTTAGTTTTTTACCGGTTTATTTAAAGATTAAACTTTAGTGGTCATCGCTTATTTTTTATATTTTCTGTTTTCTAAAATTGTTTTCTTTTATAGGATTTCAACTGCTGATTCAATTGCAGCCCTTGGTTCAGCCTCATCAAATGAACAAGCCGGACCTGGATTTTGAACACTTCTCAATGTAAAAATTGAAAACTTTTTATCAATTTATACAGTATGCCAAACTGAAAAATAGCCAACTTTTTTAAGCACAAAGCCTACAGATATCAATGCGTAATTTTAAGGACAAGAAGATAAATTTCTAAAAGGTGAAAAAATTGTAAGGAAAACTCAGCTAAATTTTTTTTGCACATTAATTTACCAAGCTTAACTGAGTTTTATGAAAAACACTTTTAACTAAAACTAAATATGTTTCGAGTAATTTTTTAACCTTAAACTTACAATTTTTTTATTGAACGCCATTGGCCACATTATTTATTTTTTTACAAATTATGACTTTTGTTTGAATTTACCTTACTGCTTTTTAAGCACGTTTTCTATACGGAATGTACACGGGCGGAGCGATGGCTGGCCTTCGTCGGTGGCGGCGGTGATGTCAGCGCCGGAAAACCCAAACTGGGCGCATTTGTGGACCGTTGGGATGAAGCTTTTGACTATTCGAAATTTTCTGACCTCCTGGTTAGCTTTTATGTGCACGACCTTTTCCCCTTTGCTTGCATGTATTAAAATAATAAAATAAGTTTTACAATTTTCTTGCACTTTTTTGAATGCCTCGCCAATGGGCCAACGATGATGCGACAACTGCGGCGCCGAGAAGACGTCTACAATTCCTTTCACTCATTTTTAACATACTTTTCTAACTTTTAACTTTAACAATGACTTTTAAAGATATTGGCTAAAACGTTTTTCCTTTCCTCAAATTCCTTTAAAATACTTTATTTTTAAAATTGGTATGCCTATTTTTTATTTAGGCTTTACATTAATGTCTTTTTCAAATACATAATTTCCCCGTCTATTTACTTAATTTTTTGCCTTTCAAGACTCGCAAAAAATGCTTTAAAAAATCTGGAAATAAACATTTGGCAGTTCAGAAGCAAAAAATTATGGTTTCCAATTTTTGAATTTTAAAATAAATTTTTTTTTCACTTGCACCTTTACTTCACTATCGTCGTATATCTGTTTTACGCTTTTCCTTCCCCTTCGTTTGGTCGCGCGAAATTTCGTCGGATTGTCTTGAATTTCACATCTTTCTAACCTTTTTTGTCCTTTTGTCCATTGATACCGCATAGTGTGGGTGTTCGTGTCCCTTGGCCTTCCTACCAAGCGGGCCACGGTTGGTAAAGCCGTTGGCACGTTTTGTTGGTTGTGTCGGCGGACATTGTGCATTCCACGGGACCGGTCCCCCCTGCTGCGATGGTCGTCCCCCATCGCGGAACAGTCGAATTTACCCCGTGGTTTAGTGTCTGCCACTGTGCGGTTGTTCGACTTTACCAGGCCTTGCCTTCCGGGTCATCGCAACGCAGTTTAAGCTTATTAAGTTGTTGGCAGCAGGGGGTTAAGGGAGTCAGCCTCTGGTTAAATGCAGTCCACTCCCCTGTTTGCTCGCAGCTTTTGTCTAAAATGTAAATTATGAAACTTATGGACCAAAAAATATTTGAATATTTTGCTCAGAAAACATTTATTTATTAAGAATATAGTTCTTATATTCAGTACTGAACACAGTGTTCAAGTTTTGCACATGAAATTAATTAAGTAGGGGCGCAGTCGGTTCTAAAATTATAAGGCACGACTTTTTTTTGCCATTTCACATATTCCCCATGGGCACAACGAGCTGGCAATTTAACCACAAATGCGTTCACCATAAAGCATTAAGCAACCAAAAAATGGAAACTGTAGATGAAAAAAAGATGTTAGAATATTTCCATGGGACTTGTCATAATTTGCTGTTCCATAATTATAAGATTCCATTTATAATTATGGAAAATTGCACAATTTTCGAGTAAAAATTCGTAACAAATTTTTTCTTTCCACACTTACCATATTTTTGTTTCTTAATGATATCGGGGGAGGTATGTGTGGTAAAAATGGCAGCACGGTGTGACCATGGGAAATATGTGAAATGAAAGAGAATGAGTGACTTATAATTTTTTGAACAAACTGTTTTTTATTACTGTGTTGTGCTGCACCCGGAAATCCTGCTCCCGCGCTCTGACTTTTAATTAAGCCGAAAGTCAGACATCCAAACCCTCCCCCCTTCCCCTTCTGTAGAGCAAATATACCTACTTTTAATTTTTCCTTTTCCCTTTCCCTTTCCATTTTCCTTTTACCATTCCCCTTCCCTTACAAATTTCCCTTTCACTTTCCCCTTTTCCCCATTCCCAATTCCCCATTCCCCATTCCCCATTCCCCTTTTCCCATTCCCTTTCCTTTTATCTTTTCCCTTTTCCTATTAACCATTTCCCATTCTTCATTTCCCATTCCCTTTCCCCATTCCCTTTCCTTTTCCCTTTCCCATTTTGTTTTCTTTTCCCAATTTCAAATTACCATTCCCATTTCCTTTTCCTTTCCATTTCACATTCCCCATTCCCTATTTCGATTCTCAATTTCCCATTTCCTTTTCCTTTCCATTTCCCATTCCCCATTCCCCATTCCCCATTCCCCATTCCCCATTCCCCATTCCCCATTCCCCATTCCCCATTCCCCATTCCCCATTTCCCATTCCGTTTCCTTTTCCCTTTACCATTTCGTTTCCTTTTTCCCCTTGCCCATTCCTCATTCACTTTCCCCATTTCCCATTCCCCATTCCTTTTCCCCATTCCCTTGCCTTTTCCCATTTCGTTTTCTTTTCCCAATTTCCAATTTACCATTCCCATTTCCTTTTCATTTCCATTTCACATTCCCCATTCCCCATTCACTTTCCCCATTTCCCATTCCCCTTTTCCCATTCCCTTTCCTTTTCCCTTTACCATTTCGTTCCTTTTTCCCCTTGCCCATTCCCCATTCCCCATTCCCCATTCCCCATTCCCCTTTTCCCATTCCCTTTCCTTTTATCTTTTCCCTTTTCCTATTAACCATTTCCCATTCTTCATTTCCCATTCCCTTTCCCCATTCCCTTTCCTTTTCCCTTTGCCATTTTGTTTTCTTTTCCCAATTTCCAATTTACCATTCCCATTTCCTTTCCATTTCACATTCCCCATTCCCTATTTCGATTCTCAATTTCCCATTTCCTTTTCCTTTCCATTTCCCATTCCCCATTCCCCATTCCCCATTCCCCATTCCCCATTCCCCATTCCCCATTCCCCATTCCCCATTTCCCATTTCCCATTCCCTTTCCATTTCCCTTTACCATTTCGTTTCCTTTTTCCCATTGCCCATTCCTCATTCACTTTCCCCATTTCCCATTCCCCATTCCTTTTCCCCATTCCCTTGCCTTTTCCCATTTCGTTTTCTTTTCCCAATTTCCAATTTACCATTCCCATTTCCTTTTCATTTCCATTTCCCATTCCCCATTCCCCATTTCGATTCTCAATTTCCCATTTCTTTTTCCTTTCATTTCCCATTCCCCATTCCCCATTTCGATTCTCAATTTCCCATTTCCTTTTACTTTCCATTTCCCATTTCCCATTCTCTTTCCCTTTTCCATCTCCCTTTTCCCTTTTCCTATTAACCATTTCCCATTCTCCATTTCCCATTCCCCATTTCCCATTCCCCATTCCCCATTCCCCATTTCCCATTCCCTTTCCTTTTCCCTTTCCCACTTCGTTTCCCATTCCCCATTCCCCATTTCGATTCTCAATTTCCCATTTCCTTTTACTTTCCATTTCCCATTTCCCATTCTCTTTCCCTTTTCCATCTCCCTTTTCCCTTTTCCTAGAAACCATTTCCCATTCTCCATTTCCCATTCAAAATTCCCCATTTCCCATTCCCCATTCCCCATTCCCCATTCCTTTTCCCCATTCCCTTGCCTTTTCCCATTTCGTTTTCTTTTCCCAATTTCCAATTTACCATTCCCATTTCCTTTTCATTTCCATTTCCCATTCCCCATTCCCCATTTCGATTCTCAATTTCCCATTTCTTTTTCCTTTCATTTCCCATTCCCCATTCCCCATTTCGATTCTCAATTTCCCATTTCCTTTTACTTTCCATTTCCCATTTCCCATTCTCTTTCCCTTTTCCATCTCCCTTTTCCCTTTTCCTATTAACCATTTCCCATTCTCCATTTCCCATTCCCCATTTCCCATTCCCCATTCCCCATTCCCCATTTCCCATTCCCTTTCCTTTTCCCTTTCCCACTTCGTTTCCCATTCCCCATTCCCCATTTCGATTCTCAATTTCCCATTTCCTTTTACTTTCCATTTCCCATTTCCCATTCTCTTTCCCTTTTCCATCTCCCTTTTCCCTTTTCCTAGAAACCATTTCCCATTCTCCATTTCCCATTCAAAATTCCCCATTTCCCATTCCCCATTCCCCATTCCCCATTCCCCATTCCCCATTCCCCATTTCCCTTTCTTTTTCCTTTTCCCATTTACATTTTCCATTCCATTTCAATTTCAATTCCCCGTTCCCCATTCCCCATTCACCATTCCTTTTTATTTTCCTTTCCATTATTTGCTCTATTGATTGTATGTAGTCCTTAGTTGGGTTCTTTCCCCGCGCGCATAATATTATAAAGGTAAAGGTACATAAGATAGCCTTAAGTTAAATAAGTGCTTTATTAATCACGATGTGTTTGATAATGCATTTATTTATTCTTTAACTAATAATGTTATTTTTAATAATCTGTAAAAGCATTTTTTTTATGAATTTGATTTTCTTTGTTTCAGGTTTGTGATCGAGCAACGGGCGTGGAGCGAAAAAACTCCTAAAACTTTTTATTAGAATGCATTAATTCTTGTGTTTAATATAAAAGTCACAAGTTTTTTTGCTTTCGGATAAATTTGTTTTAATTTCAACATTTATTTTTGGCTACAATTCTATTATTATGAAGCACTATTCGTCATCAAAATCTTATCGATTTCGCTCCATAATTAAACTACTTTTTGCCCAAGCTCATCTATACTATTACAATCGACTATTATGCACACCCAAGGCCCCTCTAAAATTTCATTTGCCTTATTTCCAACTGTTCTGCTTTCAAAAGAATTTGTTATGCAAAAGGAACGATTCTGATTTTAACGCTTCTGATTTTCTGTTTTGCCAGAAATTGTTAGGGCAAAGTGTTCCAACGATTCTGATTCCAGCGGTTTCGATTTCTGCTTTGACCAAAAATTGTTGTCCAGTAGTTATTTAGACGATTCTGATTCCAATGGACCTACTTTTTGATTTGACCAAAATTGTTAAGCAAACGGATTGCAACGATTCTCGTTCACTACTAAATTATGCTTATTATTGGGCTTTATTACTATTTACCAAAAAACATATTTATGGTGCACTGTATTATTATATATAACCCCATTAGAATATACTCTCAGTATAAGAATACCTTCTTATAAAGAACATGCATTTTTTTGCTTACTTTTTCTTATTGAATTTTTTGACTTTCTTGTTGCATAATATTTTATTTGTTATTTTATTTTTAGCAAAATGAACTCTATTGAAAAACAATTAATTGAGAAATATTGCAAGGCATGCCAGACCGTTGTGCCCGAACACCCGCTAACCAAGGAACCTCATAAATGGGACACTTATAAAATTCCCAAAGTAAAATTACTTAAAATAAAAAATTAGGATTTTTTATTATTATTTTTTATGAACAAAACAGAATATTAAAGCATTTATTAAAAAGTTACATTTAAGATAAATTTTTTTTTTTTAAGAAACACATTACTGTCGCGATCATCGACGAGGATGATCCGCAGTTTAATTGCGAGGAGTACGCAACCGCTCCGGACGAAGAATATGAAATCCAAGGGACTTCATCATCTTCGGGGGCAGAAAAAGTAATCTCTCCTAAAAACAATTTCATACAGTACTGTCGATAATTTAGAAAAAAGTGGAGCAAATAAATTTGTCCGCCTCGGCTAAAAGGGCATTGCGCCGCAAGAGTAAACTAATGAATAAAATATTTGATTTTAAAAAATTAATTTAGAATGCGATGCAGCACATAATGGATGCAAAAAATAATATTTTTTTTCAACAATGTGGCGTGCATAAATAAAAGTTTAATTGTTAGCAGTTACCTAATATTTTTTATGTTAAATTTCATGTACCTTTAATTTAATTTACCAATAATTTAAAAGACCAATGATACAGAATTTAATTATGGTAAGGATTGACCCGCTGATGAGACTGCCTTCACGTGACGGAACTCTACCTTTTTTGTCGGGTTTCCATTGAGTTCTGTGTGCAATTGACTACAGAAACAATGGAAACCCACTAAATCGGTTGAAAAACCCTATGGATTATTTAAACGCTTCAATCACTTATCAACACGTTCTTCAAAATACTTGGTGCTTATTTGCCTAATTACAAAATAAAATTCTTTCTACAATACCATCCCACGGATTATTTCTTCACTGCAACAATTCAACTTGATGGAAAGACAAAAAACTGTAAGTATGGGCGCGTAAGCTGAGAATCAGGGATTGTAGACTTCAAAATGAGGGATTCCTTAGGCTTAGTCAATGCTACTCATTAAAGTAGTAGCGTATAAAATTAGTAAGTTTAGTATTTGGAATTTAGGTTCCGAATTACGGATTCGTAATTTTGATATCGGCATCATTGCAGCCAATCTGCATTACTTCTTGTCAATGGATTTTTGAATTTTGATGTATTTTTATGCTACTTTATTTATAGGTTTAAATTATGACAACGTGGTTACTGTTTACCACCGCTCACGTCCTTGTCGTGTTAGTGTCGGTAACTCATATACACCATCGCTTGGCATCCCCTAGCGTTTGGAAAATGTGAGGCTAAGAAGCGGTTAAAACAAAAAAACAGTGTTTTTTATTATACTGTAATACATTTTTTACTTCTAGAAAATTAGAAAATTTTATAAAAATGGAACCCAAAAAAATGGAGCCAAAAAAACTGCCCAAAGAAGGTTTTTTTGTCTTTAATACATGTACATAAAGCATACATTTTTAAAGAGCCAAAAAGCCAGGATAGCCCTGGAAAAATGCTTGTGCGCCCTCCACCGGGCTTGGAATTTGTTGACTCAAATGAAGTGTAAATAAATCTGAAACTAAATATATTTTAATAAAAATTTCAGAATTGCAATATTTATTTTCTTTTGAGAGTTTAAGTACTAAAAGTGCCAATTTTTCTAATTTATAATTGCAACTGTGATATTTTTTATATTTTAAATCTAATATTATATTTTAACTATTATCGATTTTTATATTAAAGCCCTCTGGCTCGCTATGCCAGCTCTGAGGATTGTGAGCCAAAGGCCCAACGGCCTTATGGAATGACTCAATGGGAGCAATCCCAGCCAAAACCCAAAGTTTGAGTTAATTAAAGAATATAATAAATTATTTGTTTAGCAAAAGAATTCGCCAAACCCGTGGTCAAAGGCCGCTTATGGCCAACGAGTAAACTAATTTAATTTTTTGAAACCATTAATATGTGCTACCTAGGACTCATTTGACGAGGGCGATGATAGCGCCTTTCTTAAAATCCAGGTTATTTTTTGAAATAATTTAAAAAAATAAGTAAAAAAAAAATGAAAGAATAAACAATAAAATAAAAAAAAAAATAAAAAGTAAAAATTTAAAAATCGCTTAGACTATTATTCCAGGTATAGAAAAAATAAATATTTATTTAGGAAGACGACATTCAATTCCAATATGAATGTAAATCCTGGTCGAAACGATCACGTGGCCAGCGCGTAATACTAAATATTAGGGATGTCAATTTTATGTAAATACATATTTTGTCAGGAATTCTCAATGGTCTAATAATTACCAAAAACAAGATTTGCTTATAACAAGTTTAGACTTTTATTTACATATTTATGAACATATTTTGGCATCTTTCGTACATAAAATTGACATCTTTCTACATAAATTTAACAAAAAATTTCTTTTGTAACATTTATAGGACAGTTTCGACGAGGGGGATGACTCCGCGTTTGAAGCGCTGTCAACCAGTAAAAAAAACTAGTGTCTTATTTGGTTCTGTTATTTTTTATTGTTGTAATAAAATAAAAAATCATTTTTTAATTTTAAACAATTGGTTTTTATATACCATATTTTGCTATTTTCAAAAAGATGTATTTCTTTTAATTTGATATTCAGGCTTAATGATTTTGCTTTCTTTCTTCTTATTTGTGTTAAGAATTATGTTTTTTCGTTAGTATATATTTTCCGGGATTTGTTTGTTTAAATAGTTTTACTTTTTTTTCCTTTTAATCTTCTTAGTTTAGAATTCAATGATCCAGAAATCGTTTTCTGGTGAGGATTGTCCCGCTAAAGAGACTGCCTTCACGTGGCGCGGGACGTAAGTACTTCTCAACAAAATTGAGAAGGAAACTAAAAGTCTCAAAATATCTAAATTGATTCAGAAATAATTTGAGCCTAAAAAAAGGCTTTTATTTTTCAAAACATACTATGATTCTGATTTGCCCAAAATTGTTGGGAAAAGAGTGTTCTGATTCAAACAGTTCCGATTTACGTTTTGACCTAAATAGTTGTTGAGAAAACTTCCAGCGGTTCTGATTTCAACAGTTTAGGTCTCTGATCTGAACAGAATTGTTGCGGAGAAGAGTTTCAACTGTTCTGATTTCACTGGTTCCGATTTCTGATTTGACCCGAATCGTCGGGAAAAACTGTTTCAACGGTTCTGATTCCATCAATTCTGATTTGATAAAGAAATTCTTGAAAAAGTAGAACTCCAACGGTGATGATTTCTGATTTGATCAGAATTATTGCGGAGAAGAGTTTCAACTGTTCTGATTTCACTGGTTCCGATTTCTGATTTGACCCGAATCGTCGGGAAAAACTGTTTCAACGGTTCTGATTCCATCAATTCTGGTTTGATAAAGAAATTCTTGAAAAAGTAGAACTCCAACGCTTCTGGTTTCTGATTTCACCTGAATTTTTTGGGGGAAAGCGTACCAACCGTTCTAAAATTTACGAATTTTAAAATATCCTTCCATTTAATTGCACACTCTGTTAAACTAAGCATAAGTATTTTATTTATTTAGATACTGAAAACTCACTATTCCCGCTTCCAATAATTATTCTTAAATAATGCGCTATTTGATTCTCCATTTGTCTTCAAAAAAATTGGTGATTTGCCCGAGCACTCTGCCTAAAAACTGTGCTGAAGAATATGATCTTCAACAGTTGCAAATGCCAATCGAAGTAAAGACACACTTAAAACTAATAAAAATCTCGTTGAGAAATGTATAGAATTATAATATAATAAGGTAATTATGATTTATTGCTTTAAATTCATTTATCAAATTACAAAATTATAATTATGTTTTTTTGCTTAAAAAGATCATAACTTTTTTTAATAGGGTCGCAAAAACGAAGATGAATGTGCACACATTCAATGGGCTTTGCGACAAATTGAAGATGCCGGTGGAGCCGGTGCCATCATGGGAGGCCACCTCATTGGTTGTCTCCGCCGAAAGTTGTTAGAGCGTTGGGAGCATCAAGAGCATGTGATGCTTGATGCAAATAAGGATGCTAAGACACTTGTAATAGATGCAATGTTTATAAAATTAATAAATTTTAATAGATTGTTGCACCACCGGCAAAAATGCTTTGGCCTGAAATGGACACTAAAGAAATTCCAAAGCAAAGAAGAACAATTGTCGGGCTGGCACCTGTAAAGATTATATGTTTTCTCCTTGACCAGTACTTATTTTAAGGTTGCAAAACCTTTGCTGAAGCCTGCTTCACCAAAGGCTCACCAAGCAAAGGTTCAAAAAAAGGAGAGCAAGGAGTTCATTGTGGTCGCCAAAGGCCCAAAAAACACTGTAATGTATTTACACAGAATAAAAAAAAATTTAAACGATTTTCATCTTAAATAAAAATAATATATTTTGAAAATTAAGTGGCTGACTGAAAGCGAGGCAAAAAAGTTGTCAGCAACTAAAGCCCCAATTGGTTGGGCGCCATTGAAGAACCAAACGAAAGTAAAACAAAAAAAAAAATAAAAACTCCTTATAATTTTTTTTAAGATTGAGAAACTTTTGCGCAAGCCTGCTCAACCAAAGGCTCAGGAATTGAAGGTTCCACAAAAGCTCAGTAATGAGTTGCTTGTGGTGCCCAGAAGTCCAAAAACCACTGTAAAGTTTTTGCATTTAATGCAAAAAAATAAAACAATTTTTAGTATTAAAGTTAAAATTTATTTGTAAAGTTGAGTGGCTGACTGAAATGCCAGCAAAAGAATTTAAGAAAAATGCAAAACTATTATATTTTAGCAATTTAAAATCTTTCTCCTTTATAGCATGCAATGTTTTTTCAGGTTCTGCCGGAAAAAAAGGATGTGAAAATATTTTCGTCCAAAAAATGCTTCGAAGAAAAAAATTGGACGCAATTTTTACAAGCTGGGACGGAAAAGGTCACATTTCATTAAACGTTCATACAAAAACTTTAAATATTTTAGCAAGACGTGCAAATAAGTCTTCAAATGGCACAGACTAAGAAAAAAACTTACGTTTCTGTTGTGGCTTCAAAAGTTATCTCTTTAAGTGTTCGTTTCATTTTACTTCTTAAGTTTAGCAAATCAATTTGGCTAGCAAAAAAGACATTTTGCTAAACTGCCTGCCAATTGTTGAAGCGTCGTCCAGCGTTTTTGAAAATGAAAAGGTGCCTATTTTGCGCACATACACTGACTATTTGTTTGGCGTAAAAGTATCAAATCATTTTATTCTTTTATCAACTGTTAACGAATTCAGAAAACTGTTATGTCAACGATTCACCCTGTGACAGTCGCTAAAGAAGTGGAAAAGGGCTCTATTCCCAAAAAGGTGAATCATTTAATAAAAGATAAATTATGCCTTTAAAAATCATAGAAATATTTAACTACTAATTTTGAACATCTATTTAAGGCTAAAATGTCCGTTATAAGTGTTCTCAACAAAAAGTCATGTGTGAAAAGTTGCGAACAACCAATCAAGGACAAGTCTCGGGTGCAAAATTGCAAACAACAAATAAAGGGGAAAAAACAAAAAAAGGCAACTTAAATTTGAATTCTTTAACAATTCGCAATTTTTAGCCCAAATTTGTTGTTCGGCCTAAACAAAAGCAAATAGTTGATTCTATCAAATGTTTTGAAATGAAACTGGTTAACAACAAGTATGCCGGTCTTATGAATTTGGAAAATGGTAATATTAAATACCTTTGCAGACTTTAATCTCACAGATACAGATAATAAGAAAGAAATTTATAGGAAAAAAATGGTTTTCTTTAAAATGTCAACGTGGAGGCGGCACCAATCTTGATGGTGGCAGTAACCTAGACGCAATTGGAAATGGTGCAAAAGAAGATCAGCATCAATTCTTGTTGCTGCAATTTCACAGAAAAATTGCGCGCAACTTAGCCTTTGATGCAACAAGGAACCAATTTGCCGGCAATTTACTAGATGATAACTACTACAATAGATGGTGGAATAAGTTTCGTGATGGCAAATTCAATATCAGTCAGCCACGTGGAAGTATAGTCTTGTCTATTTTTAAATCCAATTATTTTTTTAAGGACATGAAAAAAGGACAACTGCACAGACTCCAAGGAGTTCGAGGGGTTCAATGTCCTCAATTTGCAGCCCAACAACTACTGTTGCAAGTTCGATTAATATAAGAATGTAATTTTGACAAGTAAATATGCCTATTAAGGTGACTTAAGTTCGACTTTGCTTGACTCCGACAACGAAACAGAAGACCGTACCAAAGAGAATCTGTTTGCAGAAAGAACTCGAGAGCAAAATGAAGAGCTTGGAATTTCCAGTATTCAACAAGACAAAAAGTTATATATATATATATATATATTTTTTTTAGATCGACGCGCTATTTCAGAACGAGGCCAGTTTACCAAGGGCTTCAAATGCTTTTTTGCACCAAAGTGTAACAATGATGTTAGCGAAGAAAAAGGATATGCCATTCTCGATTGTGGACATAAAGCTCATTGGGAAGAAGAATTCGCTAAGTGGTCCGTTATTCAAAATAAAGTTATGAAAAAGCCTAAAACTACACAATGAGTATATGAAAAATTCAGGACTTGTGGCGCAGCATTTAAGAAATGCCCAAACAAACGGTGTGATAAATATTCGTTTGTCAAATGCACTTTCTGCAGCAAAGCAATCGGGTATGGACCGTATGAATGTGGTTGCTACTGCACAAATGGTCCTCAAGACTTGGAAATGCATGCAGATGAACTCGCAAAAAAGTGCACTAAAAACCAATTAAAAACTAATATATTATTTAAGGTTGATAGAGAATAATGGAAAGTGCCCTCGTATGGGCTGTGGTGTTCAACATCCGGGATTTTGTAATCTGTGCAAGCAACTTTTTTTCCTTGTTCCTGGCAGCATTCAGCAGAAAAAAATCTATATTCCCTGCTGCAATTCCTACTGTCATGATTTGTGCTGGTATTTTAAAAAAATTTTATTTCGAAAAAAATTTGAAAATACAGGCAGTCACATGCACCTAAGAATTGTTGCCCAAATGGATGTCCGACACCTTGGCAAGGCATAATAGTTGTTGAAAACAGGTAAAACATTCATTAATATATGCATAAAAATAAAAGCAACTTTAGACAATCTTGTGGTGCCACAAGTGACACACAAACACACCCAGCCATAAAGAAACGCAGAATTATCGGTGGAAGGCCACGAAGCGATGCAGTACGCAGAACTCCAAGATCATCCCCACGAAATTCTGAAGCATCATTGGACAGCATTTTGATGCCCCCGCCTTCGTCTCTAGCCCCGCGCCGGAGTTTACGAATTAGAACACCAACTTCAGCGTCCAGTTATCAAAGTGTTGCGCCAAGAGAGCCCGTGTTTTCTCCGATGACTGCACAATGCGCTTCAGTTATCGCTAAGCACGATGGCTTTGGGTGTGCGGCAAAGTCGGCAAACCATATGCCACAATATTATGACACACTTGAAAAGGTTAAAAAATGTATCCAAATAATAAATAGCCAATTAAACACTTAAACTGCCAAAAATAATCAAATTAAAATTTAATTTTTTAAAGGAAACATTGAATTGTCCACACTGTGAGGCATTACTTTTCAACAGTGAGGCTACTGGACATGCGGCTTTTTCAAAGTGCTGTGCCAAAGGCCGTGTCGACTTGAAAACACGCTACCAGGACATGCAACAGCAACCCTTCGGTCTTAAAGCACTTTTTACGAACAAAGATCCGGCAACATTGAGAAGGCAAAAACTTTTGATGGAAAATGTGCTGGTTTATAACAACAGCCTGTCATTCGGCCACATCAGCACACAGAGAAACAAAGAGGAAATATTCAGAATTGTGAAATGCAACAACATGATTCAGTACATCCTTTGGGACTACAAACCCCCAGACGGTTCTCTGCCTCTGCTTCATGGTCAGCTGTTCACCATCCCGACAGAGCAAGCACATGAACGTTTGGTGCATATTGCTCAACAGTTTGAGCTTGATGTAAAAAATAATATATTTTCTTCATATTTCTTATTGAAAAGTTAAGGCGGATTTATTGCGCATTCTTCACGATATGCTGCGAGCAACTCATCCTATGGCCAAACTCTACGAAACTGCTGCTGAGACATACAACCAGCTGCCAGCAGATGAGCAAGTCAACTTGCGAATGCTTGTCGTGGGGACCAATCGGCAGGGCCAAGAACGAACGCTTAAGGACGGTGAAGCACAGCCAGTTGCTGTGCAACTCCCGCCCAACAGTGTTCTGAAGCAAATTCATCCTGGTCGTCTCCAAGTTGAAACTGAAGCTGGAAGTCATTTAGTGGCCCAGGTAGAATTAAATTTTAAAGACTTTAATCAACTTCCATTTTGAAGTTCTACGTCGACTCTGGCCAAAACGTAATGCCAGCAGTGAACTATGAAGTGGTCCTATTTGGGCGAAAAGGAACCGGGCAGCAACATCTGAAGTGGTGGCGCAGGGAAATCGACCCCGCGTTCTTTCCGCTTCTGTTTCCTCGCGGCCAATTCGGATTTGGTAACTATTAATTTATGCATTTTGAATGAAATAAATTTTTTTTTTGTTTAAGAGGATGGACTTCCACTTAAAATGAAAGAAGGAGAAAAATTCGACGCAAAGCAAAACATTATCACCAGAAACAACGAAAAAGCTTTTGACGATAAAGAAGAGCTTGGCGAAGAGGAAGAATTTTTGGGCGAAATGGAGCGGGTCTTCAGGCCAAGAAATCGCATCTCCCGAAACCAGTTCTTCCGCTTCATGGCCCACATTCGTGGTACAAACTGGCGTGGTGATCACTGGCTTTGGCAATGGGGCAAACTCGCACAACTGTACACCATCACCGCTAACAACCGGATGGAAGCAGAGCGAGTGCAATACATGAAGCGGTTGCTTGGAAAGAAGAAGCTGATCACGCCCGCCTCCATTATCAGCATGTTGGAGAAATACCGCGATGGTCAAGGTGAGAATAACATTATATTTAATAAAAACTCAATAAAATTTTAAGGACTCACTGGCGAAATCGGGCGCGTCATAATGACGGATGAACACTTCAGAGGGTCACGACAATTCTACCAAAAAGAATTTGGCAATTGTATGACGATCTGCCGCGAGATCGGCAAACCTGACCTGCTTATCACGTTCACGATGGATCCTGAATGCCAAGAACTTGCCGATCTTCTTCCATTTGACAACAACGGCATTCGGCAGCAGTGGTACGACCGACCGGACGTCGTGACACGTCTCTTCATCGACAAATTGAGCGAGCTGAAGAAGGACTTGACCGAACGGATGGTGATGGGGCCAATAAAAGGATGGTTCTACTCTGTCGAACATCAAAAACGGTAAAAAACAATTTTTTTATACAAAATTATTTTTTGATTGAAGCGGAATGCCACATGTCCACTTCTGCTTGATTTTGGACTGGGAAGCAATGCGTGTTGGAGGCAAAGTTCAAACGCCGGAGGACTACATCGACCAGTATATTTGCGCCGAAATTCCACAAAAGCCGGATGGACGCTCAAAGGAAGTGCTTCAGCAACGCGAACTCTACACCACCGTGACAACGAAGAACATTCACACTTGTTCAGCAAAACGTTGTCTAGTGGACGGAAAATGCATTAAGCATTTCCCAGTAAACAAAAAAAAACAAATAAAAATACTAAACCAGAAATTCAGAAGCCGTACGAGTACGACAACGTGTACTCAGAGAACGCCTATCCGCGCTATCGGCGACGCCCTCCTCCTCCAACTGCCAACGAAGCTCTGAACAACCAAGAACAATTCGGCAGAGTGTTCGAGTACAAAAACAGGAGTGGCACCACCATAAGAAAGGACAGCGCGCATGTAGTCGCCTACAACCCATTCCTGTCAGCCAAATATCGTTCTCAGTAAGTGAAAAAGTGTTTTTAAAAATAATTAATTATAAAAAATCGTTAATAATTTATCACCACTTCTTAGCATTAATGTGGAGTTCGTTGCTGGTGACGGGTGCGTCAAGTACTTGTGCAAGTACGTGATGAAGGGTGCAGACATGGCCTTCATCAAGATCAGCGGTGAAGAAGGAAAGCTGGCCTACGACGAGTACCACCAACTGCGACTGGCGCGCTACATTACATCAATGGAAGCAGCCATGTCAATGTGGGGTACTCCGCTTGTGCAGCGGTCTCATGTTGTAAGTAAAATGTTTTAAAAATCCATCTTAACAGCCTTTATTCAGGTCGATGAATTGAATGTGCATGGTCCGGAAGGTCAACGTATTGCCGTCGACCAAAGCTTTCCTGATGATGAAGAAAGGGCCGGTGCTCTCCTGGAAGCCGCAGAAAAAGAGGAAGAGCGACGCAAAAAGGGCGAAGAGCGCAACACCCAGCTCACCGCCTATTTTGCCTTCAACAAGCAACGAAGCGCCGAAAAAGGGCCACTCCATTTGACGTACGCTACAGCCTACAAAAAGCTGCGCTTTGACAAAGCCAACCGTCGGTGGCAGCCATACGTCATTGGAGCGATGGAAGGCCAAAAATTGTGCCGACTGAAGACCGTTTCACCAACTAACATGGAACTTTTGGTAGAAAAAGGTGATCCAATGTGAATTAATCTTTACCAAATAGGCAATTCGTCTTCTGCTTCTGGTCATCGAGGACCCAACTGGCTGGGAGGACCTCCGCAAATATAAAGGCGTGCTCTATACCACCTTTGTTGAAGCGGCTCAAGCCCGTGGGTTGCTCTCTGACAACGAGCTGTGGATGCGCACCATTCGTGAAGCGTTTGACACGAAAAAAACAACAAAACAGTGCATACGATGGCTTGCCGTCTTCTTCGCTACATCAAACATGTCCAAACCGCTGGATCTGTTTGACTACGTGATGAGCATCTCCAACACCTGGCTGACTGTTCCGTCGCTTAACAACGCTCCACCGGAATCCAAGCGGCAGTATGTGCTTCGTGCCTTGGAGTGGTTTCTTCTAGCGAATGGCGTGCTTCCTGACTCAGACCAAAGAGAAGATGGTACCTTCCAAACAGCATGTGAAAAAATTGGGCTGCCTCGCCCAGACGGAGTTGAGTTGTCCAAACAAGACTACCTCCAGGTCTGAATTTTATGCTAACTTTAGGTCATGTTACTTTTACTTTCAGCTCATCTTCTTCCGGGATGACTTGATCAACGCAAGACTTCCCGAGGAACTGAGACTCGACAATGCCACCAATTCAATGCGAAAGCGGTATGCCACCATTTATGCAGCGGATCCAAAACCAAACAACGAACAACAATCACTGATGGACGCTGTGTTTGCTGGGGTCAATGCGTCTAAGAAAATGCGCTTGGGAGAAATGTATGATCATGCACTGAACATTAAACGCCTTTTCATGGTCACCGGTGAAGGAGGCGCCGGAAAAACCTTCACTTACAATGTTTGTTATTTTTAAAAAAATAAAATTTATCAGCTTTTTTGCAGAAGATCATTGCAAAAGTAAAGGCGGCCGGGTTCAACTTTCTCCCCATGGCGACAACCGGAATTGCAGCGGAACTCCTGTACGAAGGACAAACGGTGCATAAACGACTCTGCCGACAGCGGCACATCGATGCGTCAACATCGTTGAACGTTGACTTGGAAAGCAACTTTGCAGAAATGCTCCGAGAAATCGACGGAATGATCATCGACGAGATCAGCATGCAGAACCGTGATGTTTTGGAGTACGTCGACCGCTTGCTCCGATTTGTTGTGACAACTGACCAATTGAAAGCTCTGCCATTTGGTGGAAAGGTAATATAAAATATACAAAATTCAAAATAATATTTTCTTTAATTAAGGCGGTTATCATTGGCGGAGATTGGAAGCAACTGACGCCCGTTGTGCCCGGTGGTGGCCATCTGGACCAGTTCAATGCGTCTGTGAAGAATTCTGCTCTCTTCCAGCACTTCACAACGCACAGATTGGTTTCGAACCACCGGCTCCAGTCTGGACAACAGCATTACCGTGACTTCCTCAAAAGAGTCGGCACCGGGGCAATCAACGACATCCAACAACGCGTCAAGTTGCCCAAGAAAATGGTTGAGCCCGACCGGGAAGCCCTTCTTCAGTTCGTCTTCCCGCAAGAACTGCTGGATAAGCCGCTGGACAACTGGCAACAAATGTCGGAGCGCGCAATTCTCTGTCCTCTGAACAGAGAGACATTTGAGCTCAATAACATTATCATGGTGTTATTTTTTAAATATATTTTTAAAATTTGTAAATTTAGGACCGAATGACTACAAAAGAACGCAACTTCATCGCGATAACAATACCAATTGTTGATGATGCTGATGAAATCCTGATGGAAAACATCGCCGCAAACATCAACCAGGAAAATTTGACGCGCCTAACTCCACCAGGCATCCCACAGCATCAACTACGGGTCAAAGTCGGGGCTGTAATGATGGTGACAAACAATGTCTCTGTCGAAGAGGGACTCTGTAATGGGACGCGTGTGCAAGTTCTGGAGCTCTTCTACAACATCATACGCTGCAGAATTCTCACGGGCACGCACAAAGGAAATGTGCACGACTTGCACAAGGCCCGGTTCCAGTTCGGCGGCGACCCAAAGGCACTGCATGAAGGCCCAATCCGATGCGAGCGCATCCAATTCCCGCTACGACCGGGCAGTGTGATGACGATCAATAAATCCCAAGGTCTTTTCGTAAAAAAATTGAAAAACTAAATAATAAAAGATAAAAAAAATTATTAGGTCAAACACTCTCTCATGTCGGAGTTCTGCTCGACAAGTCTCAGTGCTTTGCCCATGGTCAACTCTACACTGCCTTGTCGCGTGTTCGGGAGGATGTCAATATCAAAGTCTGCACGAGAAACACTGGCAGAAGGGTCAAGAACATTGTCATGTTGGAGCTTCTTGACAAAGAAGACCTGGACATTGCGCCTATAGGCCCACCCGACGACCCTCAAGATCCGGTAAAAATACAAATTATTTATTATTTTTTTTTTAAATTAAACCTTTTAGTACCCACGAGGTCCTCCGCCCGACAATGACTCCGATGATGATGACGACGACTACAATGATAAAGGACCACCAAAGCCACCGACACCGGCATTCAGGACACCGACAACCCGACCACGACGCCCATCATCGCCTGAAGAACCACTTGCTGACCACATCACCATGCACAATCTTAGCAAAATCAAGATTGTTAAAGGCAACATCACGAAGCAGAGTGTGTTTATGATCGTCAACGACAGACGAGGCGATACGGACAACGCCATCATACGAGAATGTGAACCGGATTTGAAAGGGCTCAGCGAACGGCTTGCTCAAATTCGGCAAACAATTGATGGCCCTGTTCCTGATGGTTGCGTGGTGGTCACACCCACATATGGAAATTTGAAGGAAAAAGCAAAATGTAAAAAAGTCTAAATTTTCTATTCCAAATATAATTTTATTAAAAGGTATTGCGCACGTGGCTGCTCCGCTGTGCAAAGGTCATGTGCCAACTGCTGATGAAATAGCAGCTCTGAAGCAATGCTACACAAAGGCCATGCAGGAGCTGATCAATGAGATCATGAAACAAGCAGAACAAAAGCCGCAATCAATTGTAATGAAAATAATTAAAAATCTTTTCTAATTTTATCTTATTTTACAGGCATTTCCTCCCATTGCAACTGGCGAAAACTGTGCCGTTCCAAGGGATGTTGCTGCAAGGGCTGCCTTTAACGCTTTGCTCAACTGGCTTGCCCAAAATCCTGCTGATGCCCAGAGTATCGAAGAGATCCGATTGGTTCCCTTTGATCGCACAGATGAACGTCTTTACAAAATTCTCTGGCAAAAGGCAAGCTAAAAAGTAAATAAAAAATAAATTATTTGTTACTTTTTAGATAAAGCGCAAAATTTGTGAGCAAAGACGGTCAAAGGGCTCAAGATCTAGCTCTACAGCTTCAAGCCTCCGATCGTTGTCGCCCATCAGCAGTGTCACAGTGACAACACCTACTGCAACAGCTACGGCATCTGCCACTAAAGCCAAAAAATTCCTGACAATGGAAGCAAATGAAGCAAAACCGGAGCTATCTGAAGTGTCTTCAGGCGTTTGTGTTGCTGCCCTTTCACCGCCTGCTTCCAGACGCCAGCAGACGCCTGTCACACCGACAACACTGCACAGCGGCGAAACAACTGCCACGACAACACGAAAGGCTTGTCTACGCAATGCTGAAGGCAATGGAAATTGCTTCTTCAATGCAGCTTGCTGGACATTGTTCGGAGCACAACACGCGCATCAGGCAGCTCAACTTCGTAAGCGCATGTTTGCTCTGCTTCGAACAATCATCGCTGACCAACAACTGTTTTTGCGGCAAAATCCGAACTACAACAACAGAGACGTCTTTATGCGCCGCATAAATAGGATGCTGGTCTTTGGAAATGATGAAAGTTTGTCAACACTGGAAGAATATGCCAGCCGCAGGGAGCAGGACAGGAATTGGGCCCAGCTCAACGACAGCATGCTTTTGGCGCTTCTCTTGCAACGACCAGTTGTAATTGTGATGCCCAACATAACTCGTCAGCAAATTGAACAGCAACGACCGCTGTGGAATGATGCCAGACAACAACTACTCGTCTATTTTCCTGACGGGGAAATGAGGGTACATAGGAAAAAGTATTTACTAAAAAATCATATCATTTATTTTGTTTTAGCAACTGAATCAAAGGGATGTTCCAATCAATCAGCTCCAAAACTTCACCATGGTTCAAGATTTTGACACCCACGTGGACAGGCGACTTGTCGAAAATGCCATTGTTATCTATTACAATGGAATTAACCACTTTGACAGCATTAACTTTGTAAAAAATACAATTTTTTGTTTAAATATATAAAATTTTAAATTTAAGGCGCCACGGAGTACTATGGATGGTGCTGGAAGCGAAGTTGTTTTCGATGACAACTACGTGCCTACAGCTCTGAGACCAACTGCACAAGCACATCCTTCAACACAACCATCGCCAACAACATCTGGCCCTTTACCATGTAAATATTTGCGGTCAACAACACCAAAAAAGGCAGAACAACCGCTAAAAAGCCAAGTTCCAACAAAATCGCCTTCTGCCAACATCATCAGAAGAGGCCACACAGTTGAAGTGCGGACAGAAAATGAGCATCAAGTTTTGTCGCAACTTGCTAAGCATGCAGTTCGTGTTAATGCCTTTCTAATAAAGTCGAAAGAAGAGGAGTTGGCTAGGAGCAAAAAACAGCATCTGATCGAGCAACAACGTGACGAGATGTTCAGACTCAATGAACATATAAGCGCAGCTGCGGATGCAGACTTTAAGGAGAGACAACAACAAGCGATAGTTGATACTATCAGCAGCACTCCTATTTCTTCGGATCATACAGCTATGAAGAAATGCACTGACCGACTCAAAGAGCAAATGGATGAGCTTTCTCACGCCATCAGAAACTACCTCCTCCTGTGGCATGCTCTTCAACAACTTGACTCTGCCACGACTTCAACTGCAAGGCTTACCAATTGGCATGATGATTTCAAATTTTGCTGTTCCCGTCTGAACGAGCTTGGAGAACAGTGGAAAGAAGCCGACGACCAATTTGAAGGCAGCTTTGACAAAATATACAACAACTGTCAAAACTACAAAAGCCTGAAAAAGAAAATTGCCGACTTTTCTTCTCCGTTTAAAAAACCATTAAAGTAAATTAAAAAAAATTTTTAATTTAACTTTAGTATTTATATGATAATTTAAGGTTCATCCAAGGCTTGAGAAACACACGAAGTCAAGAACGGCTTGAAGCACTGATCAAAGCTCTGCGCACATTTTTGTCGGAAAAGAAACAAGAAGTTGAGATTGAACTAATAAAGCGAAAAGGTGCCAACATCACACCAACGACTTCGCGTCGACGACAGTTGGATGAACCAACAAAACGCAGGACAAGTGCATCGCCGAGCAAAATTCGAGCGTCGGATGCCAACGTTGAGCGAGCAAAAAAATCTGCCGCTGCTGCCGAGTCACGCTTCTCTATCCCTGCCAAACGAACAACGGCCGAGCAAGTATTGCTCAAAAAAGAAATGCATGAGCTCAAAATGAGAGAGGAAGCTGAAGCAAAGAAAAACGCCAAACTCGCTAAAGTTCAACAACATCTGCAGCAGCACATCAATCGTCTCAATAATTTGGCTGTTCGCGACCTTCAATGGAAAAGGGAGGCCAAAATGGAACAACGTATCAAACAACGATACAATGAATTTCGCGAATCTGTCAATGAGGAGTTTAGAAACGCAACTGAAACCAATTCCATCACAGCATTTGAACAATGTAAAAAAAATAATATATATAAATGATAATTATAAATTCATAGTTCTGGCGTCTGAGGCAGCCGTTCGATCACTCTG
>JBDPZO010000001.1:1268081-1334616 GCA_039877585.1 Heterodera filipjevi
GGACGAAATTCTCCAATTGGTGGTGAAGACGTTGACGGAAACATTGCTGAGCTAATGGCCAAGCACCAAGAGTCATTGAACGTGAGGAGCGGCGCCTTGACAGAACAGCAGGGTTGGCGTAACGGAATGTACCAGCCAAGAGGTGGATAGAAAAATTAGAAATATTTTAATTATAGAGCTGTTTTCAGGAGAAGAACCAATAGAGCAGACTGGACGGTTGCCAGAATCTGGATGGGGCATTGAAGATGAGATGCGATATCTCAGTGTTGCGCATAACCAGCACCTGCGACAGCCGGAAAATGAACACAAAAAAAGGAAACAACAACAAAAAGAAGGGCAAAAATGGAAGAATAAGAGCTGTGCAGAGTTAGCCAATGAACTGCGTCAGACCCATCTTGAAAACACAAAAAGCCAACAACATCTGGCAGAGGACTCATCACGAAAGCGCACCCGCAAAGAAGCGCAACTTGAAACACACAAAAAAACGGGAATGGTAAAAAAAAAATTGGAAATACTGAATCTACATAAAATTCCAAATAGACATCGGTAACGGGCGACTTCGACAGTACCCAGTGACTGGTCGTGCACAGCAGCAACATGCAGTTAAACAACTGTACTTTTTGCTGCTGGTAAATGTAAATTACTTTTTTTTATTAATGAAACCCTTCAAGAAACAGCATCATCCAACCAAATTCCGGACCAAAACGCTACCGATTCATTGGGATGGCCGACTGAGCAGCCCATCGATGTCATTCAGCCCGACCCAGAAGCCATCCGGGCCCGTCAAATCATCGACGAACGGCTGCAATTACAAGAAGAGGATTATTTGGAAGAGCTCATTGTGGAAGTGACGATAAAGTGATTATATCTGACGAAACTATAAAAAATGCAAAAAAATATTCAGCTCCTGTTCGCACCCCAACTTCAACATAGTCCAGATGAACATTGTGAGCAAAGAGAAGCAAAAGAAGTGGCACGACAATAACGAAACCTGTGGGGTGTGCACTGAGCCGTTGATTTGCGGGGACCTCGTCACCGAACTACCATGCAACAAAAAATCAAGCATGTCTTCCACACAATCTGCCTGCGCCGCTCGCTTATTACCAATCGAACATGTCCGAAGTGTCGAAAGCAGTTGAACTCGCGAAGACATATGGTAAAAAAAAATTAAAAATAATAATTGTAAACAAATTTGCAAATTAAGGATGCCAAAAGAATCCGATCGGCAAAAATACAAAGAGTATTTTGACGAACAGTGCCAAAACGCAACATCTGCCCGACCACCAGATGACGATTTTGTCACAGAGCTTGGTATAAAAATTATTAAATAAAAAATAAAATATATTGATATTTAGGCGCGTCTATGAAGACCTTCGTAATGGCCAGCGGGACGCCTACGGCAGTTACATCCGCCAACCATTGGAGCCTCGAAGAGCCTTCCAACTGGTGATGGGCCAAACCGAGAAGGAATTATGATGCGCTTGGCAGACACTACGGAGTGGGACTTCTCTGACCACGAAACGACAAGGAGCAAGGACTTCACATTTGTGAATCCTTTTGAGGGAACGGATGGAAGAAGATGAAAAAGAGAATAAAAAAAAAATAAAATTTATAAATTTATTGTAATTTTTATTAAAATTTTGAATGAAACTTCAAAAGTATAATCTCTAAATTTTGGCCTGATGATCCTGAGCCATAGCATATTAAACAAAATTCTCAAATTTGTTTAACAATCAAATAATTAGCTATGGCTCAGGGGAGGGTTGTCTTGCCCTATGAGACCATGGTGTCGTAGCTACCATAATCTTGCTTCTACTATAGTCGCGCATGCCATAGTGTAGCATCTAGCCTGAGCCGCAACTGCACGAACAACCTGGCGCATCTACAACTCCGAGTGGTCTCCCACATTGTGAAACGGCTAGAGTCAGCCCTCATTGTGCCCCGCATGCCCACACCGGCTAGTATCTATATATAAAAATAGGTGGGGGGGTCCGTTTTAAGCCGTGTCAGTGGGTACCGGGGTTTGGGGGGTTTTTTTTTTTTAAAAGTAGAGGAGCTCATTTAGAAACTTTACCGTGCAGATAAATAGGGCAACCCTTTGAGAAAAACTAAGTTTTTTTTTTTTCCATTTTTTTTTCGTTTTTTTCGCGTTTTTGGCTTAGCTTGGCAGTCCAAGTTACCGGGAAATGCTGCTTGATAAAGATAGTGTTAGGAGTTGTGCGTTTTTTAAAAAAAATTTGTGCGCCACAGTGCTTTGAAGGGGTGCTTGGCGCAGAGCCCGGGGTAGGGTCGGGGACTAAATTTTAGATTTGGGCTTTAACTTTTTTCTGTGACCGCAGGAGTTAGGTGCCAGGCGCTTTGTAGAGCTCCGGAGACGCGTCGAAAAAAAAAAGTTCGACCGTGTAGCGTGAAGTCTAACCCGAATTCGGGTCTACAAAGGGTCAAAATGGCCATTTTTGGGGCAACTGGGTATTTTATGGGGTAATGTGGGGTGGGGTGGGGGCAGGGGTGGTTTTAGGTTATACATGTGACAACCGGACAAAGTGTCGACAAGTTGTGACAAGGTCAGGGGTGGGGAGGGGGTGAGGGGTGGGGTGGGGGGGGAAGTGGCGCGAAGCGCCCTCGGGGTGGGGGGAGGGGGGTGGGGGGGTTGGGTGGGGGGAGGGGAAGTGGGCGCGAAGCGCCCTCGGGGTGGGGGGAGGGGGGGGGAGAGGAGAGGCGACAGCATCCCTTAATCTATAGGGGCGGGCGCGAAGCGCCTGCCCAAACGAGGTGCGCGAGTGAGGAGCGGAGCGAAGCGAAGCGACGAGCGAGTGCACCGAGCAATATGCAAACTGGTGCGCTAGGCAAGTCGAAAGCCTTCGGAACAGTGTCAGCCTTTGCGAAACTGATGTTTTTTCGCTGGAGGGCGTCTGGGTTGGGCGCGGTAGCGCCCAACCCAGACGCCCGTCCAGCGAAAAAACATCAGTTTCGCAAAGGCTGTTACTTTTCCTTGCGCGAATCCCAGCCTTGCCGAGGCAAACGTACGATAAAAAATAAAAAAGAAGTCGGCGACTCACGGGTCAGTCTGCTTTAATTTGGAAATAAGATGAGTATGAGAACCTCCATTATTCCTCTAATCTCGATCCCGACCCCCTACGACTCCCATTATTCCTGAATCCCGATCCGGATCCAGACCGGACACCCTACGACCAAATATTACCCTGAATCCCGATCTCGACCCCCTACGACTCACATTATTCCCTGAATTCCGACCCGGACACCCTACGATTCCTATTATTCCAGATCCCGATCCCGACCCCCTACGACTCCATTATTTTCTGATCCCGATCCGGATCCGAACCGGACAACCTACGACTCAAATTATACCTGAATCCCATCTCGACCCCCTACGACTCACATTATTCCCTGAATTCCGACCCGGCACCCTACGATTCTATTATTCCCTGAATCCCGATCCCGACCAATTATTTTATTAATACTATATGCATTATGCTCTATTTGTTTAGCTATATAACATTATTAAAAAACATTTTGGCCGGACCCGTTTTTCCGGTTCAGAAATTGAATCCGGTTTAAAGCCGGTTCAAACTTAATGAAAAAATTCAATTTATTTTATTAATACTATATGCATTATGCTCTATTTGTTTAGCTATAATATATAATTTACAAACTATATTGGCCGGACCCGTTTTTCCGGTTCAGAAATTTGAATCCGGTTTAAAGCCGGTTCAAATTAATGAAAAAATTCAATTTATTTTATTAATACTATATGCATTATGCTCTATTTATTAGCTATATTACATTATTTAAAAGTTATTTCGGCCGGACCCGTTTTTCCGGTTCAGAAATTTGAATCCGGTTTAAAGCCGGTTATAACTTAATGAAAAAATTTGCATTTATTTTTTTATTACTATATGCATATGCTCTATTTTATTAGCTATATTACATATTTTAAAAGTATTTCGGCCGGACCCGTTTTTCCGGTTCAGAAATTTGAATCCGGTTTAAAGCCGGTTAAAACTTAATGAAAAATTTTTCATTTATTTTTTTATTACTATATGCATTGCTCTATTTTTAGCTATAATATATCATTTACAAACTATTTCGGCCGGACCTGTTTTTCCGGTTCAGAAATTGAATCGGTTTAAAGCCGGTTATAACTTAATGAAAAAATTTGCCTTTATTTTTTATTACTATATGCATTATGCTCTATTTATTAGCTATATTACATTATTTAAAAGTTATTTCGGCCGGACCCGTTTTTCCGGTTCAGAAATTTGAATCCGGTTTAAAGCCGGTTAAAACTTAATGAAAAATTTTTCATTTATTTTATTAATATGCATTATGCTCTATTTTTTAGCTATAATATATCATTTACAAACTATTTCGGCCGGACCGTTTTTTCCGGTTCAGAAATTTGAATCCGGTTTAAAGCCGGTTATAACTTAATGAAAAAATTTGCATTTATTTTATTACTATATGCATTATGCTCTATTTTATTAGCTATATTACATTATTTAAAAAATATTTCGGCCGGACCTTAATTACCGGGTTTTAATATTTCAAACCCGTACAAAACCGGCTTAAATATAATTTAAAAAATGTTAATTTTTTTTTTATTCTAATAATTGATACTGTATTTTTTAGATATAAATTAATTTTTATTTTGTAATTTTAATAAAATTGCTTTTACCGTACTTGTCATTTGCATTAAATCCATGTAAACATACTTAAAAAGTATTTTTTGTTTTATTTTACTGTTTTTTAATTCAATTTAATAATAAAGTTGTCTAAAAATTCTTATCATTTTCATTTCCCCCGCCCCCTCTCTTTCTCTGCAATTTTGGCGCCAAAATTTGTTTGCAGCGAAAGTCGCTGTGGGGGATGGAATACTCTTTGTACAGAGGAGGGCGGGGGAAGAGTAATTGATTGGCCATTTGGTCATTTTTGCTTTTAGTTAAAAAGTAGAAAATTGTTTAGCATTTAATTATTTAAAAGCTGGACAATTTTATACGTAGCAAAAACTTTAATTTTTTAATAACCGGCTGAGCATTTTTATATGATCGCCGTTAATTTTTAAATAAAAGCTTTATAACAATAGCATAATATTTTTTGAGCAAAAAGTTACGTTTTGAAATCGGAACGATTTTAAAATGTATTTTGAGGGAAAAATCCGTGTCCCGAAAACATCCGGGTCAAATTTATAAAATTAGTTTTTTAGAGAAGCACTCCCGGGGTTCCGAAAAAAAACTGACAATGAAATTTCGGGGTCAATTAAGGTCCGACAAATTTAAAAGATTTTTTTTTAATGGTTCAAATTTCCCCAATTTTTTTGAGATGATCTATTGGTTCCCTAAAATTATGAAATGTCTTAAAATGTTCTCGGTCAAATTCTTTGGTGTCAATTAGGCGGTCGCAAATCGAACTGTTTTTTTTAAAATGGTTCAAATTTCCCGAAATTTTTTTGAGATGGACTTATGGTTCCTAAAGTTTATGAAAGTCTGAAAATATTTTCGGTCTAATTTAGGGGTCAATTAGGCGATCGCAAATTGAACTGATTTTTTTTTAAATGGTTCAAATTTCCCGAAATTTTTTTGAGATGGACTTATTGGTTTCCTAAAATTTATGAATGTCTGAAATATTTTCGGACCAATTTAGGGGTCAATTAGGGGGTCGAAAATTGAAAAGATTTTTTTAAAATTGGTTCCGAATTTTAAAATTTTTGTATTCAAGTCATTAAAAAAACGGAACCTAATTTTATGAATAAAAATTTTTTTTTCGGTACATGCCGAAAGCTGGCACTGCCCCTAATTGGGTAACCCAGCAACCCCGTTGGCTGTCAATCTTCGTATTACGCCTCGGGGTGCGCGCGCAGCGGGGCCGGGATGGTTCTTTGCTGAATTTCTTTGTATTTTCGCTAAAGGGCCAGACTGGTCAGTCCTTCCCCGCTGGACCCCCATAGGATATAAGCTTAGGACTTTAGCGATTATAGGAATATAAATTCAAAAGCTAATGAAATATTAATCGTAGCTTGGATGTGGACCAAAACTGTTTTTAAAAAATGATTAATATTTCCCGAAATTTTTTTCAACGGATTCCTGGGGTCCCGATTAATTTTTAATGACAAATTTTCGGGCTCAATTAGGGGTATGTAAATTTAACCGATTTTTTTAAAACTGGGTCAAATTTCCTGAAATTTAAATTTCGGGGTCAGTTAGGGGTATGGAAATTTAACTGAATTTTTTAAAACTGGTCCAAATTCCCGAAATTTAAATTTTCGGGGTCAATTAGGGGTATGGAAATTAACGAATTTTTTTAAAACTGGTCCAAATTTCCCGAAATTTTTTCAAACGGACTCCGGGGTTCCCGAAAAATTCCATGCATGTCAGAAAATTTTTTCTGACAAATTTTCGGGGTCAATTCGGGGTATGAAATTTAACCGAATTTTTTAAAACTGGTCCAAATTTCCCGAATTTTTTCACACGGATTCCCGGGGTCCCGAAAAACTCCGTACATGTCCGAAAATTTTTTCTGACAAATTTTCGGGCTCAATTAGGGGTATGGAAATTTAACCGAATTTTTTAAAACTGGTCCAAATTTCCCGAAATTTTTTTCAAACGGACCCGGGGGTCCCGAAAAATTCCGTACATGTCAGAAAATTTTTTCTGACAAATTTTCGGGTCCAATTAGGGGTTGCAATTTTAACCGAATTTTTTAAAACTGGTCCAAATTTCCCGAAATTTTTTCAAACGGACTCCCGGGGTTCCCGAAAAATTCCGTACATGTCAGAAAATTTTTTCTGACAAATTTTCGGGGTCAATTAGGGGTATGGAAATTTAACCGAATTTTTTAAAACTGGTCCAAATTTCCCAAAATTTTTTTCAAACGGACTCCCGGGGGTCCCGAAAAATCCTTACATGTCAGAAAATTTCTTCTGACAAATTTTCGGGGTCAATTAGGGGTCTGGAATTTGTACAGTTTTTTTGAAAATTGATTAACTTTTGAAACACCGTTAGCACCAATATCCGGGGTGACGCAGACCCTTAAAGTCTGCTGACTGGTGAGGTGTGATGGTGTATGTTCCTTTATTAGTTTTGGTCCAGAAAAGTTATGACTCTTTTGTATTTAAGTTTTTGTTAGCTTTTAAATTTTAATGATAGTTGTCTTTCTTCAACAACTCGGCTCTCTTCTGCAGCTCTTCGGCGCCATCGGCAAATTTGATGAGAAAAAATATCGTAGCATTTGCACTGTAATCATTTAAAAATTAAGTGACTTAGCATAAAATATTACTAACTACACCAACTAACTTTTTTTGCACTAAAAAATCGTGAGCCTTTTTGACATTCTAGGGGGTTCGTGGGACTAGCCAGACATTAACTGAGCCTTTTGTCTGGCTACCCTCAGACGAAACTGTGTATAATTCGGCACAGTTAGTCCACCCGCCAGTATTTTGGGATGGGAATTCATCACCGATGATTTCTGGAAAACTGGATGTCTACCCTGTCTGGTGGATACATGGGTGCTCAACTGCGATCCTGTAAGCTAATTAATTCGGCCATCAGGCGCAGTGAAAAGAGAACGCTTCTCTTTTGGAGTGAGGGATCCTTTTGTGGGCTTTCTCTTATTTTTCCGCCTTTCATTTTCCTTTTACTTTCCCGTTTCTTTTTCACTTTTCCTTCTCTTTTCTTTTTCTCCTCTTCACTCACATCTGCCTTCAATCTTATCTTTTCCTTTGCCCTACCCTCTCTTTTTCTTTAATATTAGTTTTTGTTTTAACTCCACACTGTAAGATGCACTTTTTTAAAAACGGGATTTTTTACTAACATTAGTCACACCAATGATTTGTTAAATAAGTTAAATTAATTGGAACCCTTGGACCCTCTATTTTCTTTTCATCCCCCCCCCCCCTTAATATTTTATTACAAATTTTAAATTTAAGTTCAATTCAATATTTAAATTGAAAATTCAGGTGATGGCGGGCGCATTGGTTCGGCGACACAGAGAAAAAGGATTATTTTGCTGTTGTGGAGATGAGAATTCAGGGGCAAATTTTCGTTGGGAAATGGTCCCCAAACTATAACTAGCAAAATTTAAAAATATGGATTTGTATCTGGGCTATTTAGTAGTGCTAAATTCTACTCTGAGAGTTAATCTTTTTAAATAGACAAATTTTTGTTTTGAAATTCTAATATTCAGGTACGACTACTCCGGTTCATGGCATGGAGCGGAGTGAAATACCTCCTCGTAAAATTTTTGTTGGATACTGCCCAATCGTATGTGTGATTAGCTATACTTTGGGCTGTATCCAGCTAAATTTTATATTTTCAACATCTTCGTCAGTATCTTGAATATTTTGTCAACAACATATCAGCAGTTCCAATATTTTCTTTGAAACCCCATTCAACGCCTTATTTGGCAACTAATGTCCCACACTTCTACATTCAATATAATATTAATTACTTAGCTTAAATTCCTTTGCCAACTATAATTATGCCTTATTGGCTATTAAAAACCATGCATATATTTCCTATTTAACAATAACTTTCGACCAACCTTTAAAAAATATTTAAGAGGAAAACAAAAATAGAAATGAAGAAGAATGTCCAGGATTTTGGAAAGGGGACACAATTGTGAACTTGACGATTAATGAAACGATAAAAGGCTCTAATTGAATCTTTTAAAATATACTAAGTGTTCAACCTTCACATATATCAATCATCATTTGCTTAACTGTTTTAAGGGTGTAAATGATTAATTTAGCAAACATTTTTGTATTTCAATGAATAACTCTTATAAGGAGAAAAAGAAAGCGTTGGCGCGGGAAAGAAGGCGCAAAACGGCATATTTTAAGAAGGGCCTTGACAAGGATAATGTGGTATTGCATACTGAGTATTGTTAGACTCTAATAATCATTCAAACAGGTGTACGGCTATGAGACAAAGTGGCTCGATTCGTTAGACGAGCTTATCCATCCGTTGCAAAATCACCTCAGTTTGCAAGCAAATTTCGTTCAATAAGAGAGAGAATTTAATGGCAGAAAAAGTAGCAATTGCTTACAATATTTTCCATTTTTTTTTTGTCTTAGATACATGAAAAAGTATCACTATGGGAGCGCGAACCATGCACAACTTGAGAGGCGAATTTCTTTGTTGTTCAAATTGGAGCTGAAGATTCCTTTATCTGGTATATCAATTAATAAAACGAAGACAAACATATAAAAAATAGATGAGAAAGAAGCTTCTACGGAAATGCCTCCGTACGACACAAAGAATGGCTGCACATGGGATTATGTGGACAAAAAAGCGGAATCCGCCGTAATTGTCGAGTCAGTGTTAAAGAGCTGCAACAAAAATCTGCCTAAGCTTTTCTCTCTCTTTCCAGGGTAGACTATAAAGGCATATAAGTGACAATAATAAATTTTAAGCACAAGCACCTCGACAAGCGAACAGAAAGAAGATGGGGAAATTTCAGAATCCGACTGATACAAAATGTCTTGAACAAATAAAAAGGAGTTAAAATAAATTTTTTTTTGCCTGTTTGACTACATATGTTTGACTACTATACTTAATGGGTTTTTTGAATGTTTTATAGAAACAGATGCTGACCTACGTCTCTCGAAAAGGTAAGATGGCAACCGAGGTTTGTCAGTTTTCCACCGTTCACGTCCCCGTCGTGGTGCCGGTAACTCTTACAGAGGCTAAGAAACGGTTAACAAAAAACTGACAAGTATTCTCAATAATAGTTTGCAACGGTTCGCCCTATCTTTATAAAAATATTCGCAACTTACCCTATTAATATTAATGCGATAATGAAAATTTAATTTTTTCCAACTAATATGGAAATATATTTTGTTATTTGATTAAAATTCTTATTATTTCAAAATATCTCTCTATCCATATTATGTCTATAAAACACATTAAAGCACTTATTAAAAATTGCTTTCTGTTTTTTTATACCCTTAATCATAGCTAAAGTTTTTTTATAAGCTAAATATTCCTCTAATTTATTGGTTATTAAAATGCAACGACACAGCAGCTCCAGTAGTAGCGATTATAAACCATCAAGTAATTACTGATTATTAGCTCTTTTGTGTATAAACTCTCAGGCGACGCATGGAAACAAAGGCCGAGCATTAAGGCTAAGGGTGAAAAATCATTCGAGATTATGAGCGTTTCGGCGGTCCCAAGAGCCCCGAGAGAGCTTTTGACAAAGCTGAAGAGTTGACGCATTCCTATAACACGCAATTTTTGAAGAGTATTGCCTAATAATTTGTAATGATTTAAAAACTCATGCTTTAGACATCCAGAATTGCATGAATGTTATGTGAGGCCTTCGCAAACTTCCAATGTGACGTCAAATGTGATTTTCCCTGTGGATCCTGCGTGTGGCCGTGGACACCAGGAACTGCTCAACGCCGTTATTGGGAGCAGGGTTTTGAATTTTCAAGTTTTTGTAAACGAATTGTTTTAAGAACAAAAAAAGAAAGAGGGCAGGGAACTTCAAGCCAAAGTTCCGACGTTCAGACTTCAAAACCAAAAAGAAATTTCGCACATTTGGCAGCCAAGTGAATTTATTATTTAACTTCTCAGATTTTCGTACCTCCAACACAAATATGAGTTCTTAGGATTCCTTTGAAATGGGCGATGATTCTCGTCTTTTGGCAGCGTTGGAAGAGCCAATGGAATAGATGTTTTTTCAGAAGAAATAGAGGATGAAGAGGAAGCAATTATGAGAATGATGCCGAATCGGGAGAAGTCATTTTGCAGTTCAATTGTTACAGTTGGCACATAATTTCCTGTACCATCCAAACGTCCCACCACTGTATAATTGTCAGAATTGTCCAAATATTTGAAGTATTTGTAACTTTTTGTATTGGCAAAATACGCCATCACTTTCACCAGTTCAATTTCCCGCGGAGTATCATCGTCTTTTTCGCGGAGTACGAAAATTGGGCTCACAACTTCATGTCCAGCGTAAACGTTCAAGAAATACTCGTACAAAATGTGCAAATATTCATGGTATTTTTCGCATTTCTTCTGACAAACAAAGTCGGAATGCCAATTTTTCTCATGTGATGCAAAATGCCAAGATGAATGCCAAATAATTGTGCCAAAACCCTTTGTATTCATTTAGTGAATGTTTCTCGCAAAATTGTTCAAAATTGTGTGGTCCTTTCACAAATTCAACAAATGCATTGTTGCCAAGCTAATAAATAAGGATGCAAAAAATATGTATGTACAAAAAGTGATCAAAAATGTACATAAATATGTAATAGAGTGCCACAGTGTCGGAGAATCCGAATCTAACACCCAATCTTCCCATTGCGATCTCAAAACCAGATGTCGAACAAAAGCTCGACAATTTTCATGCATATGAGTAGGGTTGTTTTGAAACCGAACCGAAACCAACCGAAAACCGAATTCGGTTCGGTTTGAAACCGCCAACCCTACATATGAGTCCTTTTGTCGTGTAATAAATTTTTGAATTTTCAATGCAGGAAAAATATGTATTTACATAAAATTGGCATCCCTACTAACAATAAAAAAATTAATAATTACAATTTTTATTCAAATTCAAACTTGCCTTTGCCGAAGTTGAAATTGAACAGGGGATCAAGGAATAAAAAGTGATGATCACAGCAGAATATCTAATTCAAAATTGACATTTGGAAGGCCTCTGATGTTTGCTGGAATGCGCCGTTCAAGCACACACTTCGCGAGCAGAACAACGACTGGATGGTCCACGGGGCGATGCCGACAACTTCAACCGGGAATTTAAGGGCACTCCAATGGACGTCTAAGGATTTGAAAGTGTGGATAAATTGGTGTTATGTTTTGTGTTCGGCATTTGTGGCGCTCGGCATCCCTCCCCCAATCCGTCCCCTTTTGTGCACCGGTCCCCAGCCTACCGTGGGAATTTTTGTGCGAACCGACCGGACCGTACAGAAATAAAAAAATTACAACTATTTTTCTATTAATTTTAATAAGGAAGAAAAAACACGTTAATATGAACCAAAAAATATACAACCTGTAAGTTATCAAGTTAATCAAAATTGTTTTTAATTTGGTAAATGAAAAATTTTTATATAAGATTTGAGAGAAATAGTAAAATAAGCAATATAATAATAATATAAATGTAAATTATTGAGTAATAAGCAATTTTATGTAACTACAAATTTCGAACAATTTACTGCTTAAAGGACAAAATGAAGCCTGAATCTTGTTTTGGATAAGGTCAATCGCATTAGGGAAAAGATTTGCCAGAAAAATTATCACAAAAATAAACTTAAAATAATAGCATAAATTTAATTTTATAATATTATAACCTAAAAATAAAAAATGGAAATGCAGCACCAAATACATTAATTATAATAAATTTATCATACTACCCTATATACCCAAATCCTCTTTCTCAAAAAATCCTCTTTAACTTTCTCAAAAACCACTAAATAAGGAAATCCTTTGCAGCCCCGGTTAAACCCATAAATGGGGATTGCAGAAGTTTTCTACTATGAAATCTTATTCTAAAAATTAATTAGGGGTACCAAAATTAATATAGGGTACGGCCCTCAGTATAATAAAAATAAAAGAATTAAATATTTTAAATTAAATAATTTAATTGATTAATTTTGTACCCCTAAAGGGGAAATGCACTCGTTTTCTGCACAAATAAAAATTATTTGTATCAATGAATAAAATAATTGGGATTAAATCAAAGATATCACAAATCAAAAACTTATGAGCAAAATTGGAAATTGTACACCAATTCATTGCAATGAAAAATGAACGAAGAAATTTAATAATTAAATTCAATGAGACCAAACCATTATTAATTTATTCAAGGAACAGAATAGAATATTTCACTGGAAATTGCTTGGATATGAAAATCTCACTGGTCTTTACTGACTAAATGTAAAACGAAATATTACAAAATTGCTAAAAGAAAAAGAAAATTCTAAATTGAAATTTATTTAATAATAAGAATTAAATGGTACACAAAAAAAAAATTAAATTTTATAAACATAAAAAAAATATTGATTTATTTTTAGTAAATTTAATCAAAATAGAGAAAGAATAATTTCTGCTATAAACGATAAATCAAATATTTCTTCAATATTTTATAATTAAGTAATAAAATTAGTTTAATGGCATCAACATTTATTTGCTGCGAAAGATGTAAAAGGAATTAAAGATACTTTAAAAATAAGTAAATACTATTATATAACCTAATTTTATTGCGTATTTTCTCTAAATATAATAATACAAAAAAGAAATGCCCATTATAAAAATACTATTCACAATAAACTTTTTTTACTCTGAAGATGACAAAAAATTCCAACAACTTTTTGTTTAAACTAAAGAACTTTCAAATAAAATAAAGAACCTTCAGTTCAATGGGATTGAATTACCATGAGAACGTTCTTAGAAAAAGGATAAGTATAATAAAATTTTAAAAATTTAAATATTTATTAAATGGTATTACATAAAAAATCACTCTTGAATTTATAATCTAAAAATATTTCTTTTTGTCAGTTATTAAAAAATGGAAAATTGAAAAAAATTCGTTATAATACAAATTTTCCAAAATATAAGAAGCCATTACGAAATAAATTAGAACCTCAATACATACAAAAAACAGTTCAAAGTTAGGAAAAGCTCGCGCAATTGAATCAACAACTAGCAATGATTAAAATTTCAACGTGAAAAATTGTTATATTAAAAAACACGCAAAAGAATTCATAAAATTAAAAATAGTTTTGCAATTTAAACAATTACAGTGAAAAAAAAAAAAAACTAAAAGTTCGAGAAAAATTGGTATACCAACTAATAAATTAAATTAACTAAAAAGATAAAAAAAAAAAATATTAAATATGAAAACAAAAACCAAAAAAAAACATTATTTAATTTATATTGTTTTTCTCCTTACTCATCTTTTACTATTTAGGGTAGAAAATTTTACATAAAATATTTTAACCTAAATATTTTTTGATTTTAGTTTGAATAAATAGTTTTATCAAGATTCCATGAATGAATATCAAGATTCCATGAATGAAATAAATATTTTCTTCTATGGAATCTCTATTCCGTCAATGGCACAACCATTATTATCAATGGCATAACTATTTCCATCAATGGCTTAATTCCATCAATGGCACCTGTATTCAATCAATGGCACAACTATTTGAACCAATTGAAATACGCCCCTTTAATAGAAATTCCTCCCTTCAAAGTGACAAAGCAATAATTTTTTTTTTCTAGACTTTTCTCTCACTTCGTCTAACTTTTACGCATAACTAATACAAAATCCCATTTTCTCTGCTTCTTATTTGATCTTTTACTTTTCATTTCTACACTCTCCCCACACATTTTTAAATCACAAACTTTTTTCACAACGAGTTCCTGAATTTCATTGGGACAATGGGTCGGGGGCGTTTGGGCCCCGACGTTTGGGCCCCCATGTTTGGGCCCAGACCTTTGGGTCCCAACGTTTGGGCCCCGGGGTCGTTTGGGGTCCGACGTTTGGGCCATAAGGCAAAAATAGAAAAATCCTATGCAAATTTTTTTTCAACCTAACCCCCTAGTTTTTTTGAAAAATCTAACCCCCTAGTTGGGACCCCATGATTTTTAGAAAACCGGACCCCCTATTTTTTAAAAGTTTACCCCCTAGTTTTTTTAAAAAGCAAAAATCTTATCCTATTCAAACAAACTAGGGGCTAGCTTTTTCAATAAAACTAGAGGTTAGGCTTTAGAAAAAAAATAGGAGTTGTTTTAGAAAAAAAAATTAGGGTTTTTTTGTGGTTAGTTTTTCAAAAAAAAATGTTTTTTATTAGGTTTGGGGCCCAAACGACCCCGGGACCAAACGTCTGGGCCCAAACGTAGGGGCCCAAACGACCTTGGCCAATTTAGCATAATATAGATAATCTTCTATTAATTATTGTAATGAATTTTGCTATATATATTTTATCTTTCCACTGCAATGACTTTTTTGGGGGTTTCTTCAAATATTAGGGCTCTTCAATGGAAAAATTTACCCCTGTTTGTCCCCGGTCAAATTGACCGGGAACGAGGACCGACCGAGAACGGGAATGGGGCATCCGGGAAATCCCCGCCGAGGCCCCGTTTCCGTCTGGTTCCTAGTTAGAAATATAACTAATGAATTTTATAACCAACTTTTGAAATAATGGATTATTTTAATTTATATTACTATTTTTTCTTTACTACCCCAAAGATAGAAGAAGTATTTTGATTATTTTTCTTTTTGCTTAAGTACTTTCTTACTTCGGAGAAAAATTTAAAGCAAGAATAGTTTTTTTTTATTATTTGTTTTTAGCTAAATTATAGTTAATTTTCTTTTAAATTGCAATGAGCGAAAGTAGTGGAACAAATATATTTTTAATAAATAAATATTAAATATAGTTAATCTGTTGTCTGGAATATTATGCGTAATTCATTGCCATTTTTATGTTACAATATTTTATTTTAAATTTATGTTTAGGTAAGTTTTCATTAGCAATTTTTTGTTCAGAAAATAAATATTTGTAAAAAATAAAAAATAAATTTTTTTCTTTTACCGGCGTCAGATCAATTGAATCACATGGAATCTTTAGTTGGGTTAAGTTGCTAAAACCTACAAAAAATGTATTTCCAACAATAACATTTTGTATTCAATAAAAAACAAATTTTATGAAAAGTAAAATGAATGGTAATGTGATATTATTGGAAATTGTATTATCATTATCAAAAACACAAAGTTGGTTCAAAGAACCGCGATAAATAAAAGGAGAAATCGTTTTCTCATTGATATTGCTTGGCGCAGTCTTAAGACGTCTGGGATGAGAAAATGGAACTCTCCGCATGCGCAGAGCTGGGTGGCGTGCATAAAAATTTTTCGGTGACCCGTTTGAGATTTGGCAAAAGCTAAAAAGGAAAAAAAATTTGGCATTTTTCATTTTTGTCCACTCTGGGCCTCCAAAAAAAAACATATCACATCATTAATATTTATTTTTTTTAAATAATGATTGTTATTTGCTTTTCTTTTTTTTATTTGAAATATATAAAAAAATGTCATTAATTTACGACCTTGACAACAGCATTATTTCTTTGGGTTTTCATATTTAACTTTTTTTTAATAATGCTACCATCTCGTAAATTAAATTACCAGTAGAAATATTAATTAAATTTTCATTTTTTTCATTTGAAACAAAAAATGTTTTTAATTAATATTTGCATTTCTTGGTATCTTTGTAATTATTATTATTTTATTATTAAAAAATTAAGCTTAAATAATTTGAAATAAAGAATATTTTTATTGTCAAGAATTTTTTTTATTAATTATTTCTTTTTATTTATTTTAAAAGGTTGAAGTAATTACGTATATGCACTTTTTTTATTTAATAAATTAAAATTGTTGAATAATAAAAAATAATGGGGAAATCTGGTCAAAAGACTGTAAATTTCCAGAAAGCATTTTGGAAGGAAAAATTCTTGAAATGGGCACAAACAATCAAAAAGTTTATTTTACTAATAATTGCAATCATTTTTTAATATATTGTCTCGAATTATATAATTCTTAAATCAATTTTGTATTTTCATATTATTATTTTCTTCTTTAAGAATTACACTGTTTTATTCGACCTTCTATTTACGTCTTCTTCTGATAATAGACTTTTGAATTAAAAAAAGGTTTGCATTTATTTTAAGATAATATTCAATTCTAGAGAATGAGTTTTTTTTTTTTTGTAAAAGGTTGCAAATAAAATTAAATTCTCGAGTAATTGCCGTTTTTTCTCCCAACCTTGCAATTTATGCCAATCTTTATAAAATGAATGTTTTTTTAGATAAAAAAGCCGCGAAATTTTAAATGGGAAAAACATGAAAAATTTAGTTTAAAATAGTTACATTTTTTTTTGCCATTATATAAATAAAATATTTAAACTTGGTTGTTATAATACAAATTTTCTTTATCTTTTTCAGCTTTTTTTAAGTATATTAAAACATAATAAATAACAAATTTCTCAATATAAACATCTGGTTTTGGTAGTATTCTTATTATGCATTTTTTCTATAATATTAAATTGTTAATTAAAATTAGGGGCATTTTTTATTAGTATTTATCTTGTGCTCCGCGTTGCAGACATAAGTTTTTCATTCTTTTTTGAGTATACTCATATTTTAGTCGTAATTAGAAATTAAAATCTCGCTTAAAGCTTTAATAGTATAGTATATTTAATCATTTCATTTTAATGTTATATAACATTAATTTAAATGGTTTAAATTTTTGTTAGTCCTTCATACTCACTTTAATTAAATGTTTTTTTACTCTGTTCAAAAAGAGTATTGATGTTCTGGCTTTCTTATTTTAATTATTATATTTAAATTTGATAATTCATTAATTATATTTGCGGTTTAAATTACATTATTTAGATTTTTATTAACAAATTTGACCAAAAATTTCATGTGCTCTGATCCCTGACATGCTAAAAAAAACATCACACGGCTTTTAGCGTTTCTTTTTTATGAAAGAGCGCCGCCGCCATGTTAAAATAATTGTTTAACTTAATTTTAATCATTTAAATTTTTTTATATTTTCAAATTATCAATTTTTTTTGCTTCTGCCGAGTAATTTAATAAAACAAAAAACTAAATTTTAACTGATTTAAAGTATAATTATTTTTTTATCGGGTTTCCAATTATGTATTTGTTAATGCCTTTTTTTACATTATATTTAGTAATAATTATGCACTCTATATTCAATTTGAATATGTAATTGTGGCTCATAGTAAGGTAGTTTTAAAGCAAATAATTATAAGATAATAAAAAAAATTTTCGGCAAATATAATTTTTTTAATGCATCTTTTTCGGAAATATATTAATGGTTTATTTTATTTGCGTTTTTTTAATAAAAATTTTAGTATTACATTTGTTTTAATATTTTTTTTAAATCATTTTAATATTTCACTCGTATACATAACTCAGGTAAAAATATTAATTCCATTTTGAAAAAAATAAATTTCTTTTATATTTTCTCATTTAATTTTATTTTATATTAAAATTTTGTTTTTAACTTATTATAAATAGGGTTTAGAGGAATTCTATTTGCAAAGCGTTTCCTACGCTTGGCCTCTACCTTTCCTTCCAACTGATTTATGGCTTTTTTTTGGGCAATTCCTTTACTGGCTCAGAATAACACGGATTTTTTTGGCTTGGCGTCTTTCTCCTCGTCGTCGTGCTCATCCCGAAAAAAGATTGACATTAATATTATTTGAATCATAGTTCACATTTTTTGGTTTTTCTTCTTAAAGCTGAATAAATATATTTATTTATTCATATAAAAGAAATTTTATTAATTTGTTTTCTTTAAAATGAATATCTATCTAGCTTTTTTTTTAACTTACCTTAAAAAATTTTTTTAATTTTTTTTTATTGATTAATTTTTTTAATAGTTATTTTTTTTAGTTTTAATATACTTCTTACAAATGCTGATTGCTACTTTAAATGATTTGTTAATCACTTTAAAAATATATTATTTAGTCAGCTTTGCAAGGAATTCTAGATATTTTTTTAACATATTTTTTTTAAATTAAAAAAAGAAATAATTTTATATGAGCCCTAAATATCATATTAAAAGAGAATATAGATTAAGAAATTATTAATGCTGATGAAATTGTCTTTTTTAAATGTGAATAAATGAATAATATAAATTAGGAGGAATGCCATTTTTAATGAATTTCCAAAATAAAACAGGAGTTGTTTGAATGTGCTTGATTAGTGTGGCTAACTTTGATTACTTTGGTGAAACGTTCATTGTTGTGCCTTGAGTAAGCCGTTTACTAATAAAAGCCTTGGAATGTATATAAAAGAATCATGCTTACTGTTTTTTTTTTTTTTAAATTGCCTTTATCGGCGCAAATTTTACTGGCGCAAATCTGTCGGCGCAAATGTTCGGGTACCCTTAATAGCCTTGTTAGTAAAATCTAAAAAATATAAAACAAAGAATTAAAATATTGTCATAAACAGATTAGTTCAATTTTATTAAATATCTTTATTTAAAAAAAACAAATTAGTCTAATATTATAAAAATTTTATAAAGATTTTATATCCTATTTGAAAAAAATGAAATGCATTTCTGAATACAATAATGAAAATTTAGATAAACTTAAAATCATCAAAATTTTCCTACAAAAGTGTACAATTTCAAATTGCAATTAATTGAAAAAAAATAAGTAAGGAAACCGGTCATCTTTAATAGAACACCAAAATAATAAGAAATAAAAAGGAAATATTAAAACCACCAAAAAAAACTGTCAACAGATGGAGAAAAAAATGATTTATTAACGTGGAGAAAGTGAGAAAGCAAGGAACGCATGATTCAAATTGATTGATGCCGGCCGACAAAACAAAAAAGATTTATTCATATAATTAAAAAAAGAAATTATTTCCCCAAAAAATTTTTTTTGTAATCACTTTTTAAATTTTATTTTTTCCAATAAGTATATTAAAAACAATTAATAATAAAAACTCTGCACAGCTAAGAATATGTCAATAAGAATCAGAAAAAAACGTAATTACAAATATAAGTTACCAAATTATATAATATATGAAACTAATAAAACCAAAAAGATTTATTTATATAACCAAAAATTTATATGAGTTTTGATAAATTATTTAATTTTACGAGAAAAAAAAATATTTTAATGTTTTTCGAATAGGTCTGACACTTTTCATGGTGGTAAAAAAATTAAAAACAATCAAAAAAAATATTTTTTCTTTCTTTGGGTATTACAGAAAAATGTTTATTAAAAAAAAATAAATAACGGCGGGCGACAAAAGTCTTCGCTCAAAGAATCAAATCAATAAGAACCCACGTGTTTAAAATTGATCAAAAGACGATAAAACAAATAAAAATTATTATTTTATTTAAAATTTAGATAATTTTATATTTTTTAAAATCAGATAATATTATATATTTTTTTTAATTTTGATAATTTTATATTTTTTCCCCGAAAAAAAAATTTATATTTCTGATGAAACTGCCTTTTTAGGTGGGAATAAATGAATAATATACAAAAGGACTAATAAAATTAATTCTAAAATTATTTAAATAAATATGTGATTTAAAATTCCATAAGCAATAATTTTATTTGATTCTGCTAAATTTGTTATCAATGACACCAAATACAGAACTGTAAGGCCCGCACAATTAAAGTGATCAGATGCCAATTGAATAAAAACCCTTATTTGTAAAACTAAAATTCAGGATCAAATAGTTAATTTCCCCTAAAAAACAAATGAAGGAATTTTCATGATTTAAGCTAAAATAAACACATTTTCTTTAAATGTTCTTTACTGACATTAAATTTAATTTGTAATGTATATAAACAAAATTTAATTAAAATTTTGAAACGCATAAATATAAAAACAATTTCACGAATTAAAAAAATTTCCCTAAAATTTCGATTACATTATTGTGACAAAACGGATTATTACAAAATTGCCATAGGCATTACTTTATTTTCAAATATTGTAATATAAAAATGCAAATAAATTTACGGTACCGAACACAGTATTTTATTATCAAACAATATTATAATGCAGTAATTACTCAAAGATTACTATTTATTGCAAAGATAAATAATGAATTTATCAAATTTTGAATATAAAAAAATCTACGGAAACGGGCAAAGCGTTTGCGTTTCGTTAATGTAAAGTGCAATTACTCAAGAATTTAAATATTGTCTTGATTATGTAATTGCAAAAATATTATTCAATGTTTTTTAGTTTTAAAAGTCTATTTTAAGAAGATGAAGTAAGTAAATAAAATGTCATAAAAACAGTGGTATTCATAAAAATTAAAAATAAGATAAATAAAAAATTTGAAATTAATGACAACATTTAATAAAAACGTAAACTTTCCTTTAAATCAAAAAAAACAGCTTATATAAAATTGTTTAAAAAAAATTAACGAAACCATTTGTTAAATAAATAATTTTTTTATATAGCATAAAATAATTCATTATAATAGGATTAGCGAAGTGAGTAGCTCATAAAAAAAGAGAAAAAAAAAAGAATGTAGCCCACAAAATAAATACCTCATAAATTAAAAAATATAAAAATGCAAAAGAGAAGAACAAAATAACGAAAATCAAATTTAAAAAGAAAAAAAAAAGCTAGTTAAATAATTATTTTAACAAAATTTTAAGAAAATATCGAATTTACCGTGTAAATGAGGGGAAACGAAAAAAGTTTCTTTTTTTAAATTTGTCCCAAAATTGACATCACTATCTATGAATTCAATATGGAAAAGAGGACAATGAATGGCTCATAAAATATGTAAAAAAAAAGCATTTAACACAAATTAATTGGCATTTTTTTGTATTTAGCTAATTTAATAATTTTAATATATATATATATATATATATAATATATTTTAAAAAAATCTTTTAAATAGCAAAAAACCATTATACAACAATAAAAAAAAAGTTTTATTAAATAATTAAACATTTATTATAATTTACGGCATAGAATTAAACTAATTAGACTTAGAAATCACCCATTTGAACAATTGTTAATTAAATTCGATAAAAAATATTGATACAAATAAAATGAAATTACTATAAACCCTTAATAATGCTCAAACCTATTTATTTTTTAAATAATAAAATAAAAATATTCAAAACTTATGACATTGCATGTCGGTGCCTCTTATCAAAACAGAAATAAAACTAACAAATAATTTTTTTTATAACAATTAACCAATATTTTATAGAAATTTTAAAAAAAAAGTAGAAAAAATTATGTTTTGAACCTGAAAACATTGCTTGTCGTTGGAGCTCGAAACCGAGCGCAATTAAATAAAATACCATATTATGGAAGAAATTAAAATAGTTCATGGTCGATTGTAGAGTAGTGGGCATATTTTGTCATGAATTTAGCTGAAGAAATAAATTTTAATTCATGAAAAATATAGTTTAAAATAATCTACCTTTTTATTATTTTTTTTTATTGCATTTGATAAATAAAATATTTAAACACCAATTGTTAACTACAATTTTTTTCTACATTTTTCAGCCTTTTTAAATATATTAAAACATAAAATATTAAATTTTTCAATATAAGCTCTATTTTGGTGGTGTATTCTTGTATATTTTTTTTCTATAAATTAATTGTTGAATTGAAATTAGGGTGTAGTGTATTTATCTTGTTGCTCCTCGTTGCGGACAAGAATTTTTCATTCACTTTGGACTCTGCATATTTGAATCGTAATTGAAATTAAATTTCACTTAAGGATTTATCAGCATTAATTGAATCATTTAAATTATTTTAATTAGTCTTTCATTTATATTATTCATTTCTTTTCATTAACATTAGTTATTTCCGTAATTAGGGAGCTAAGTGTACAGAAATTTTTGCGTTAATTTACTCCGTTTTTAAATTGGTTTTTTTTTTTTTTGAAAATTGCCTTTAATTTTTCAAATTATTCATTTTTAGGGGGTATTCTTTTTGAAAATTTTACTAAAATTGATTTTAGGGATGTACTAAGTATTTCTCATTTTATATTGCACTTTTTTTTCACGCAATTTTTTAAAAATAATGAAATATAGACAAAAATATGGAACTATGGACAAAAACCAAAAATATGAAAATGTATGGGAAATAAGGAAATAAAATGCATCCAATAAGCTTCAAACAAAGCTAATACTATTATTAATTAGTGCTAGGATTTTGAGTTTTTAAACTATTTTTTTACGAATAAATCTTGATGAGAGAAGCACGAAAAACACATTTTCTCTGAACAATTTTCAAATTGGAGCGACTTTTTAGCAACTATTTTTCAACTATTATGGCATTTTTGACATTTAGCAACTATTTGACCTTTTTCTCGAAATTTCATAGTAAAATGTAATAAATTTGATAAATACTTCCCTTAAAATTGACTTTTTTCAAATTATGAAAAGTATTCATCCCTAAGAATGGAAAATTTCTCAAAAAATTTGCCCCTTTAAATTTAAATTTTTTTTTTCCTAATACTCAAAACATTTGCTATTTTTTTTTATAATTTTGACTATCTTTCGAAATCTGCTTAATTCGACATTGGCTTTCAAAGTTTCCAATTATGCAGGCGAAATTGATATAAAAATGAGTCTTTTTTGGAATTTTTGTGCAAAAGACACTGAATTTTTCCAATTTTCAACAACTATTTTAGCAACTATTTTGCCCATTTTGAGCGTTTTTAGCAACTATTTATACTTTTTTTGGCAACTATTTTAGTATCTTTTCAAGATTTTTGGCAACTAAAAATCCTAGCTATAATTTTTAGCCCGAAATAAGACTCGCAAAAAAAAATATGGAGATCCATAAAATTTTTTTTTGAATTGCAGATAAATAAATCAAAGCATTTATAAATATTGTCAGATGATGCAAAGAATATTTATTTGTTTGGATTAACTATAAAAAATAAAAAGTAGAAGAATTTTTTTGATAGATTCATTAATTATATTGCAGTAAATTATAGTATTTCGTTTCAATTTTTTTCCTAGATCATTGATTGGAATAATTATGAAGCTGGTGGAATCAAATAAAATTTTAAATAATTTAAAGTATAATAAATTTTTATGGGTTGTTCAGTCGTGTATTTGTTAAGTTTTTTTTTACATTGTATTTATTAATTCGCTCAATATTTTATTTGAATATGTAATCTTGTGAAATTTTCCTTCACCTTCAATTTGAACACATCAGCAACTTACATTGAGAATTCATAGCATAACAATGCATTAATAACTAAATCAATTATTATATCATTTTCAATAGATTTTACATTAATTTTACTAATAAATTCTTTCTTTAATTATGTTGAAGAATTCAAGTTTGCTCGTAGAATGCCTAAATTCTTTTGTTTTGTTTTTTGAGTTTTTTTATTTAACTTTTCTTAATTCATAAACATTTTTTTATTTGCACTTTTCGCATTTTTTAAAATTTTTGAAAAAAAAATATAAATATTTTTTTAATTTCTATTCGTTTAACGTACAGCCGTAAAAATAGATGAATAACAACTTCGAAAATTTAAGCAGATGGTAAAAAATATGTATATTATTCTTATGTATTAATTTTTTAAATATTTTATATGAATAAAAAGAGGAATTTTTTTTTGATGTTGTATATTTTTGTTAATAACAGATTGTCTGTGATATTTATAAACAGATTGGGCATATTTGAAATTGTTTTCCTGGTGCTTAAATATATTCTTGCAAAATTTTTTATTTATCTAACGTATACAGCAAAAATCGCGTTAAAATTTAAGAAAATAAAAAATTGTGAGTGAAGTTATTTAAAAATAAATAATTATATAATTTTTTTTTTAGTTTTTTTATGAATTTCTACTAGACAAATTTTTCCATTCCAATTAACATCTAAATTTAAACATCTGTATATCTATATTTTTATTTATTTGTAAATTTCGCGTGCTCCAGCTGTGCAATTCGTTGTTCTATTTGTGCGTTTTGTATTTTACTTTTCCCTAATTTAAATATAATGAAATGTTTAATTTTTTAAACTTTATATAATCTTAAAACTCAGATTTTCAAATTTCATTTCAAATCGTACAAATTTTGGTCGGATACTTACTCTGAGAATAAAAAAAAAAAAAAAAAGAATATTTTATTTTTTTAAAAATTTTCTGAAGCGATTTTTTAAATATTTTGAAATTTTTCGCGGCGGCGCCTCTCGGCACCGTCGGACACTTAATCCTTTTGAAACTTTTCAAAATAAGACTCAACATTGGCCTTTTTTTTGGGAAAATCTGTTAATAAATCGGCCATAAATTTTCAAATTTTCCCCGGTGGCGCCTATCGGCACCACCGGACACCCATTTGCGTAGTCGTTCTCAAAATTTATCTTAAAAATTGGCTAATTTTTTTTTTAAATTAGTTACCAAAATAATACTCAGATTTTCAAATTTTTTCCGGCAGCGCCTATCGACACCAGGGATGCACGAAAATCTCAAAAAAATTTTCTCGAAACGAAAACGAAACGAAAAAAGTCTTACTTAACGAAACGCGAAACGAAAACGAAAAAATAAATTTTCAAAAACCGAAAACGAAACGAAAACGAAAAAATTTTTCCGGACGAAACAAAAACGAAAAATCGAAAAAATACCAATTTTCGACGAAACGAAAACGAAAAAACCGAAAATTTTTCACTGTATATTTTTCTTACCTAAAAAAATTATAATCACAATCTTTTTTAATAACCCCTAATTAGGGCCTTAATAAATTATTAATTGGCGCTAAACTAACCAAAAAACAGGGCTCCCATCGAAAATTTTTTCCAAAAAAGAACTTCAATGGTCAATAATAAAATCAGGGGTCCTAAATGAAAATATTCAAAAGCCTCATTTTGTGTCATAAAACCTCATTTGGAAAAATTTTATTCAAAAAGCGCAAAAAAGTAAAGGGGGGCCGGCCGGTGGTGCCGACAGGCGCCACCGTGGAAAATTTTGAAGAATTGGGTGTATTTAGGTAACAGATTTTGTACCAAAAAACCCCGATTTTTGTGAGTTTTTGAGAAAACATAAGCAAAAAGGAGGGCCGGCGATCCCGATAGGCGCCGCCGGTGAAATTTTTGAAAATTCGGGTATGATTTATTAACAAATTTTTAAGCAAAAATGGTTAAGTTTGGAGAATTTTTGAGACAAAAATACAGAGAAGCATTGTTGAAAAAGTGCAAAAAGTTAATTTTTATTTTTTTTTTGTTTGGATGGTGAAATTAATAAAATAAATTCTTTTAATGTAAAGAAAAATAATAAAGATTGCGTGATGAGGGGGACTCGAACCCATGAAAAGGCAAGGAAGGTCGTAGTCATAACCATTTCACCAAAATAACAACTAACCGGGTATTTAAAATAAGAAATTTATGATGAATTTTTTCTCTATTTCTCTCGAATTCTTCTACTATTTTCCCTCAGAAATACAATTCTTACCCGTGCTTTTTCGTCGAAATTTTGCTCTGATGTAAACGAAACACGAAACGAAAAACACGATTTTTAAAAATCGAAAACGAAACGAAAACGAAAAAACGTCAACCCACGAAAACGAAAACCGAAAACGAAACTCAAAAAATGCCGAAAAAGCCGAAAATACGAAAACGAAATTTCGTGCATCCCTGATCGACACCGTCGACTCTTACTTTTTTGAAATTATGAATTTTTGTCTAATTTCAAAGCCGAACAGCTAAAAAAAAAATATTGCCATAGGGGACAAATGCTACAAACAGTTGATTTTGTTGAATAAAAATGCTTTTAAGCTTTGGTATCGCTTTTTAAAATATGTTCTTATTTTTGACCAGCGATGTTCTTATTTCGGAAAATTTTCGATGGGAACTCTGCCTAAAAAGATTGTAGTGCAAACAAAATAATTAAATTTTGATAAAAAAAGAGGGAGAGGAAGGGATGAGAACGGGAAAGGGCGTAAGTTGGAGAAAGATAGAGAGAGATAGAAAACAAAGAATGAGTGGTAGAGATAGGAATGGAGAAAAAGGTAAAAATATACTCATAAATGAATGATGTAAAAATAAATGAAAGAAATCTTATTTATTTTGGAATTTGAAGATTTTATATTATTTACATAAAAAAAGCAGATACACAATTAATTAATGAATTAAAAAAGTATTCTCAGAAGAAAAAATTTTATTATAATATAACATCATTTAATATGATTACAACATGGGACGATTGTTATAGTTTCTGCCGGGTAAACTAATCGCATTAATAAATAAATTTGAAGAAATTTTAAAAAAGATATAATCAGAAAGGTCTCTAAATTTAAAATGAAAAATACGAAAAAAAAAATTTGAAATGTTAATTAATCTTTCTGCCCATAATATATGTACAAAGATGTAAAAACTTGTTTTTATATTGGTTCAGGATATTTGTTATTTTGCTTATATTATATGAATTTAAAATACTTTTAATTTGAGCCACAAAATTTTAAATATTATGGAAATGGTGTATTAAAAAAAAATATATTTATTTATTTTTTTATATTTTACAAAAAAGGTAGAAAAAAAGATTATATTATAAATTTGGAAAAGCAAAAAAAAGTGGCCGAATCTCGTGGTTTTTTATATAACAAAAAAAAACTTTAATTTATTTAAGATTGACAGACATTGCGAACTTAAAAAACGCTCTTGCTCGAGAATTTAAATTTATCTTAATTAGTCGCAATATTTTATTAAAATCTTTTTTTATTTCGAATTTATTGTAAAAAGGAAAACAAAGAAATAGTTAAATAACGGTCCAATTTATAACGAATTAATAATATAAAAAAATAAATTTTTTTTAAGAGACATATATAAAATTATTGAGTAAAATTGAAACAATGGGCAAATAAGGAATAAACAAAAAATAGCATACAAAATTAAGACATTTTTTTTTAAATATGCTATAAATGTTCCCTAAAATAAAATTGAAAAAATAGCTTAAAATAAAAGTGACAATAATTCAAAAAAATATATTTAGAAAATTCCAAAAAAAATATTGCATTTAATTAAATATGTTTTAAGGCTGTTTAGTCAATCTTATAAATTAAACGACAATTTTAAACCGGTTTTATCGATTGAACCTTGTCGATTATTTAACTAAATGAGTATAAAAGGACTAAAATGCGTCATCCTTGATGAAAAAAGCGGGAATTTCTTATAAAATTTAAATCTTAAATTAATTGAAAAAATAACACTTTCGTCAATAATGCGATCAGCTCACCCCACCCCGTATTTACAGGCAGAAATATATATATTTTTTAATTCTTTACATTATCACAATTTATTATAAATAACCGTTTCTTGACAGTGTTTAAGGAAATTTGGTCGATCACATAAAAAGAAATGCTGGATAGAATCAACCAAAATTTTTCTCCTCATTTAATATTTGAATAGGATTTTTGGATTCTGAAAATTTACTGAGGCTCAACCGAAATGAGTCAATTTTTTACCGAACGGAACACTTTGATATTTTTAAATGAATTTTCCTAATATTTGCTGTTCTGCTGGTCAGAGTCAATGAGAAATTTTGAATTTTAATTATCTTTTCAAAGCAAATTTACAACTTTTTTTTCCTTTTTTAAGGGTTTTTAATTGATTATACTTTCGTGTTTACCTTTTGCGTACACATTTCGCAGACAAACCCGATGATTTGGGTATCCATTTAATTGTTATTTAAAATTCATTATTGAAATAATCTGTGGTAATGTTTTTTAAATGTATTTTTATCATAAAATTGAATTCTTTTATTTTATCAAAAATTATTTCAAATTTATTAATAGATATATATTTGGATTAAATTAATAATTAAAATATTACAGTTGTTCTTTACCTTGTCACAATTTACTAAATTTTATTATTTGAAAGTTGGTTTTTGGAAATTATATTAAATTGTATTATTTTTATTTTGTTTTTGTCTCACGCGTTGTGATACATTCGTGCCATATAATCCATTTTTTTGAGTCCGGTTTGTTCCGAAAATATTCCTTATTTATTTTTTAATTATTCTCGATCTTTTTTTATTATGACAAATTAATATTTTTGTTATATAGCACAAATGTGTGCTGTGTTAGGCAATTATTCAAATGCGTACAAACATAAAACATAATTATCCAGAATAAAATTAAATTTTCGCAGCAAGTTAATTTTTTTTTTATTTTTTGTTCGCGTTTTAAATCTTAATTCTGGTCTCAAACCGCAATTTTTTTTTCGTCTTCAAACTTATTAATAATTTGTTTTAAGCAATTTAAAATTTTTTCCCCATTTAACAGTTCTTTTTGGTACCGCTGTTTCATTTCATTTTTATTTTTCAATATTTCGATTTAATGTTACCTTTAGCTAATTTTTTTTTTTTCAAAATTCACTGTATACTATACAAATGTTTGTGATCTTCTCCGAAATGTGATGTCATTAGGACTTATAAGCAGTGTTGTTCGGGAGTCCCGGTCCCGAAAACGGGGTTTTCCCGGGTTTCTTTGGTCCCGGTCCCGAGTCCCGGTGTTTTAGTCACGGTTTTCGGGACTTTTTTACACCCCTAAAGATTGACTTATGGACCAGAAAGTGTTAAAGAAATGAAGAAAATTTTCAGTACTGGATTATCTTTTGAAAAAAAAATTATCGACAAGAATTCTTCAAATTTTATGTTTGATGATATTTTTCTAATTATGCTAAATGTCTAATTTCGATATTTTCCAATCATGCTTCGCTTAACTATTCTTAAATGTTTAGTAATCAGATTAAATGGAAGGATCTGGAATTAAAATGCAATTTTTTTTGCATCATAATTTTGATGACGAAGAATGAGAACATAAATTATTATTCACATAACAAAATTTTTTTCTTCATAATTTTTCAAAAACACACCCCCAAAAACTGGCTTATGAAGTCCCGGTCCCGGTCCCGAAATGGTCCCGAGTCCCGGTGTCTAGTCCCGGTCCCGGTCCCGAGTCCCGAAAAATTCTTGGTCCCGAACAACACTGCTTATAAGTCTTCTGGGTTTGGTTTTTTCTTATATTCTTTTTCTATAAAAATACTTGATAATTTTTTAAATATTCATTTCTTATTATTTAATTTGTAAAAACAATGTTATTGAATTAGGTATCTCTTATATTTTGTGTTTTTTTTTTTAATTGTATTTACAAATTCCATTCTTTTATTTGAATTTTTATTTGCATCATGAGGGGAATTAATAATATAACTTTAATAATATTATTTTTTGTTTATTGAACAATTTTTTTTTTTTTTAATTTTTTTAAGCTGTTCTCTCTGTTTGGTTTTATGAATTTTTGCGTGTTTAAGAAATCTTGTCATTAATATCGTTTTTCTTAATTTGTTAAACAAATATTTATTTATACTCTTTTTTTTTATCTTTTAATTTTACCTTATTTTAAATTATTCATATAAATTTCATTGTTTGTTTTAACTCAGTTCATTAGCATACGTGAACATCTTCTATTTCCATTCTGAATTATTATGTTAAAACTTGATAAATTCATGAACTATTTGCAGAAAATTATTGAATTTAATGTTTCGTTTATCAAATTTTACTTATTAAAATTTAATTTTAGTCATTCCTTTTATGTAAATAATTTCAATTTTTAAGTTGTTTTCTTTCCGAAAGTAAATCACCACAATGAAAACAATGAACATAGTAATTTTTTTTTTATACTTTTTGATTTTTAAATTAACTTATAATTGGAATTTTTGAAAATAAAAGAATAATTGTTGCAATTTAAAAATATATGCTTAAGTGATTTTCCATAGTTCAATTTATCTACTTGATGGTGGAGAGTCATTGCCATTTCCAAGCAACTTGTCATAAAAGAATTTACAATAATCTAAAATTGTGTTAGCTTATTAGGACAGATTAAATGCACAATATTTTGGCCAAAATTAGAGCTTTATTATTCTCGCGAGGTTTATTTTAAACATTTATTTTTATGTCAAAAGTTTCATCAACATAAATTTTTTTTGGGAAATATTTCTTTAAAAAAATAACATTACTTATATAAATAAATCTTTTTTATTTTAACGGTATTTCATTAATTTTAATCATGCGCAATGCGCGGTTTTCTTTTTGGAACGCTTAATTTGAGCCAAATTTATTTGTTTTTAACAAAAATATACCAATTTATTCCCACTGAGAAAATTTAATAAAATACATAATAAAAATAAATCTAAAATATCCAATCATTAAATTTTTACATTTATATTTAATTCTACAATCTAGATTATATTTGAATAAAAAGGTGGGACCAATTTTTTTAGTACTTTTAAAAGATATTAAAAATTTAATGCACGCTAGCCAAATAGTTATGAACTTGCTTTTCATTAGAACCCTTTGGTTTTTTTTTTTTTACCATTTTCGATATATATTTTATTTAATAATTTTCTGAGCATTTTAAAAAACCCCAATAAAAACATAAAAGTTTTCAAATATGTTTTTATTTTGATTAATTTAACTTTTTTTTATTTAGAATATATTCCTTTTCTATAATTCAAATACCAAATTGAAAGTAGGGGCATTTTTTATTGCATAAACAATTTAATTAAATAATTCTTAATGCTGATCTTTTTATTGAAGTCTGTAATTCTTATTATTTAATTTTATATTTCTTATAAATTTGTAATATTCTTATTTGTATAATTATTTCTTAGATTTCCAGAACACATGTTTCCATTTCCATCCGAATTATTGTGTTTAAATTTTTCATATAAATTGAAAACTTGATTAATAATTTTTTTCAAATAAATTAAATAAAATTTAAGAAATTTTTAATAAAGTATTGTCATATACAGAATATTTCATTTATGAAAATATTATTTTCTTGATTTAAAAAGTTTAAAGTTGTCTGACATTTATAAAATTTTTACAAATGAATTTATTAACTAATCAATTTGAAAATTTAAAACACAGTAAAAATTATAAAAGATCCCTAAAAAATAGCATTTATCTTCCAAAAGTGTCATATTTATGTAGAATATAAATAGCAGAATTATTACTAAAGAAAGAAAAAAGGGCTAAACAAAAACGACTCGACAAATTATACTTAAAATTATTAAAAACGTGCTTTTTATTTTCATAAATATTTCGGCAGGTTGAAAAAAATTCGATATGAAGCAAATTGTAAACAATCGAAAACTAATTAACATTTGAACTAAAAAGAGAAAAAAGCTGAAAACCAAATTTTATAAAAAAAAAATTTCTTTTGTTTTGACAAAAATTGAAAGATGAGAAGTTTCGAGAATTTATATAAATCTTAAAGTAACTTAAAAAATTAATTTAAAAAATGTTTTACGCTTATAATATTTTAAAAAGGTTAACAAAAGAAACTGGTGAAAAAAAAAATATTATCCCATTAAATATACCAATATGCAAAAAAAGCAATATTATAATAATAAATATAAATACATATTTTTGAGTAAACCGAAAAAAGATGTTTTAACGTTGGTGAAAGCATAGCAAGATTTGACTAATCCAATATAAAAATCTAATTTTTAAAATTTCCAAAAAATCATATTATAAAAAACTCAAAAAACAAATGAAAATAAAAAAAACATATTTATAAAGTTTATATTTTAGAATAACTAACTGCTAAAGAACTAATGTTTGAATTCATCCATTGCAACTATTCTTAATATTTTTTTTTAACATTAAGGAATATAATAAAAAATTGAAACAAATAATATAAAAATTTCAACTTAATGCTCTGAAGCAGGGTTGCCGCGGGTTACCCGTAACCCGATACCCGAAACCCGGTCTTTTTGCCGACCCGAAACCCGAAACCCGACCCGAGCTTTTTTCGAAACCCCGACCCGAAACCCCGCCACCTGGGGAAATTTGGAAAATTTATGGCCAATTTGTTAACAGATTTTTTACCAAAAAGGTCAATTTTCTTCTTATTTTGAACATTTTTAAAGAGTTTAAGTCAGTGGTTCGATTTCAAAAAATTTTAAAATACTCATCAGTCCTTAAAAAATCCTTTCTTGGCACAAAATCTTCAAAAAACCCTTCAAATATTACTATTGACAAAATGAATTTATGAAAAATTTTTCTTTAAACAAATGTTTTTACGCAATTTTAATGTGTTCCTTTTTGAGCCCTTTGTTATTATTTTGTTCTTATTTCTTAATTTGAGGGTCGCGGGCATTAATTTGATCATTTAAAAACCTACTCATAGATTTGTTAGTTATTTAAAAGGATTCTTTTTGTCGCCAATTCGCGTGTTTTAAAAATTATTTTAGAAGTCCGTCCATTATTATAAATTAAAAATTATACAAATTTAAAAAAGGCTAACTTTGTATTAAGATAGTGAAACGGGATCAAATTTTGAAGTTATTAGAACAAATTAATCATTATAAAAATAAAAAATGGTTTATTTGTATAAAGATAGTTCAACGGTGATCTTTTTGATAATTTATTTACAAAAAATTAATCTTTATAAATATAAAAATGCAAATTTATATTTAGAAAGTTAAACGTTTGCTTAGAAATTTCACGTTAAATTAAGCGCTTTCCATATATAATATCGCAATAACCAAGAATGAGCTAGAAACAATGTTTAAGTGAGCGATATTTAAAATTTAGACCAACCTACAAAAATAAAAACATTATTCCAATTTAAATATTTCTTAAAAACCTCAAGCGAAAGAACCCTTACAAAATTGCTCGAAATTACCCAAGAGAAAATATTTGAAAAAATAATCCAACCTTATAAACTTTTACTTTACATATAGAGACAATAGACAATGTACAACCCATGTGAAAACGCTATGAATTTGGCAAGCTTAATACAACTAAAAATCAATTGTAAAACAGCAATTGAAGAACCATCAATTATTAAATAAAATGAAATGTTAATTCGACTAATGCAGAAAATACTTTTATTAATAATTGTCTGACGCAATCAAATTTATTTAAAGAATATTTAATGAAGTAACTTAATAAATTACCCGCTTTATTTCGAAGTATTTTAAAACATTACAATACAAAATGACCTAAAGCGCCATCCTTAGTGATACATTTTTTTTTGCGTAGAATCCGGGAAAAATAAGGATTTTTTTGTGCGCGGGCTATTTAAGCGCCAGAAACCGAGTTGCGGGTCATTCGCGTAGTCTCAGTTCTACGAAAATTTTTCTTTTTATCCAAATCAAAAAACGCCTGCTGGGAGGAAAACAAATGGATATGTTTAGCATTTATGCTGTTTTTTTTCTAATTTACTAAAACTATTTTGAAAGTTAAATTATATTTTAATTAGCAATATTAATCTTTTTAAGAAGTCGCTCGTAGTGAATATAGGAGGTATATCTGTCCTTTTAATATTGTTATATCCTTTTAATTTAGTATTTATAAGCATAAATAAATCTATAGTTTGTCGTGTCGTGTATTGTTTTGTTTCTCGAAAATGTCCGTCCGCAATTGTCTGGACGCTGCCTATGAATGTCCTTTATTTTGGAATAATTATTTCATTGCTAACGCCAAAAACAATGCAGCCTAGTTGGTCATAAACTAAGCAAAAAATACAACATAATAATTAATTATTTAGATTTTTTTTTCATCCTTTTTTTTTGGGTTTTTAAATATTCTTTCTTTTTATCCGTCTTATTGAAATAAAATTGTTTTTTTTTGCCGCATCCAAGCGCAATCGCTGGCCAATTAATTTCTGTTCGATGGGAAAGAGCTGTCTTTTCTGCATAATTTCTGAGACATTACTTGTTGTACTCTTTCCCATGTGAATTGATTTTTAAAGCATTTTTCGATGGAAATCTCAAATCGAACACTCTAAAGAACAAATTTGATTTGTTGAGCCAATGGATTTGAAAAAATGGTGCCAAATTATGGCTTTTTTAGGAACAACAAAAAAAAGAACGGTTTCTTTTTCCCCTCATTCTTCATAATAAAAAAGTATACTAGCCCAGACATAGTTTGACAAGATCAGCCTAGTACCTATAAAGAGAGCTTCAAAATACATATTACTTCAACAAAACAATTCAAAAAAAATTAAATAAAAGAGCGGAATTAAAAAAAAAACGAATGAACACCATTTTTTTCATTATTCATCGATTTCTATGCACCCCAACCAATATTCACTCGTCTGCTGGTCTATAACCAAAACATTTACATATTTTTTGTACACCTATCCGACAATATTTATAAATAAATATATTTGCCTGCAAATTTCATTAAAAAAACAATTAACAAAAAGCACCGATTAAATACCCAGAATTTTAAACGTAAAGCTTTTTATATTTGATCAAAAAGATTATTTAAAACTATGCAAAATAATTATAAAAAGAGGAAAAAACGCGATAGTGAAAACAAGATATAGCAAAAGGAGGTATAGCCAAGATTATGGCTGAATAACATTTTTAGTTTTAGAAATTAAAATCTATTTAAGAAAAAAACAAAATATAAATAATATAATTATATGAATAAGAATATTACAAATTTATATAAATGACTTACTAGCGCCTGCGTACATGCGTGGTTGCAGTAGGGGAAAGCGCTTCGCGCTTAGCGAGCTTCGCTACCTAGGTCTGCTGATCAATAGGGGCCAAAGTGTTCCAATTGCTCGGATTTTGTTCAGAAAGTAGAACAGAAATGATCCAACGTTTAAAAAGAGGTACACTACCACGGATAAAAAAAGATACAAATTGGAACTGAAAGTGTCCAAATGATTAGGAACTGAGTGTTCCAATGTTTTATAATTTCATTTTTTTAAAACTAAAAAAGGAATTCCAAAATCAGTTTTTGGGCCCTAACTTTTTTTGGAAGAGATAAAAAAAATAATCACAATTATATTAAATAGAGCTAAAAATTAGCAATTTTTCTATGGAAAGAAAATAAAGGTTTAGCTAGTTTACCGTAAATTTTAAAAATATTTGGAAATAAATCGATGAATTAAAAAAAAAGAACATGAAACAGTTACTTAAAGAAAAACAAATATATAATTAAAACCAAAAGTAAGAAAATATAAATAAATTTAATTGAAAATTGAGGAATTAATACTAAGTGCCAAACAAAAAAGTATTATGTGATTTCAAAAGGAGTGCAATTTAAAATTGAATTATTTACATAAAAAGAATAATAATTTGAAACCCACAAATAAAAATTCATTTGCCAAGATCAATAATAATTTTTTATATATCTTATATAAAATTCCAAATAATTAAGAACTGAATCTTTAATAAACTTATATTAATTTTAGAAAGTCTGAAAAAATCGAAGCGAAAAAAGGGGAGCGAGCGCAAACTTTGAAAAAACGAAATTAATAGCATTTTTTATACTATTCAAGAATTTCTTATATTTTAAAATAGTTAAAAAAATTAATTCAATATGAGCCCCAAATTACATAGAAACAAAAAAAAAAGATTGTATAATTATCATTAAACCTAAGGTATAAAACGGGCTTACCAATACATGACTTGATTAATGTATACTTAAATATTTTGTAACAATTACGTTTTATAAATTTATTAAATTAGTCAGCAAATGGCAAACAATATATTTCAATATAAAAAAGAGAAATTATATCATTAAAACTCATATTGACGTGCTTAATTGCAAAAAACAGAACCAATAAGGTAAAGTATTTTTTAAATTAATTGCAAAAATATTATTTAAATGTTCTTTTTTAAGTATAAAATCCAATTTTACGAATGCGACGTAAATAAAATGCGTATAAAATGGTGCAATTCTAAAAATAAAAAAGTTTTCTAAAAACCAAATTTTTAATTCACAATAAATTATTAAAAATAAAACAATATTTGTTTATCCAAAAGAAGTGAGTGACACAATAAGGGATTCAAAAGAAATTAAGGAAGGAAGGCTACCATGGGTAAGCAAATAACAAATTGTGATGGGCAAAAACATTCTTTTCAGATTGCATCATCCATGTTTAATGAACATGGGTTGCCAAGAAGATAATAAGAGCCCAAAAGCAAATCAGTCAGAATCTATCTATCTACATATACTAATTGAGAAATGCCATTTTTTCCGTCACAAATTTTTTGCTGTTTGAATTACGCAAAAAAGAAACATTTTGCCAAATGAAAAAAATGCAAATGAAAATGCGATACGGAATACATAAAACTTTCTATTCTTACAAAGGGGTAACCAAATTTAAAATAGAATTCTAATTAATTAATTCTAAGTTTCTTATTTTTTTTTTTGCCGTTGCTGTTGAAAATAAAGCTTAAGTTATGTTTAAATAATTTTGAAATCATATGGGATCATCAAATCTCGTCAACATTGCGACCAATTTCTTAAATTGGCCTCTTTGTGCTAAATTTTTATACCTACATCCAAATGTTTAATTTTCCGCCTATCGGCACTGTCAACTTTTCCTTTTTCGAAAATAAAAATTTAATCTCTCATTTCTAAACAACTTAAAAAATTACCGTAGGAATGAAAGCTACAAACAGATAATTTAGTTGAATAAAAAAGCTTTTTAAAGCTTTGGTTTATTCATTTTTTTTTTACTTTTCGTCATTGGGTTGTGCTGCCGCTATAATTAAAGGGTTTTTGCAGTATTAAAAATGGCAGTTTATTATACTTTTACATTGAAATTTAACTAATAAATTTGTAAGGAGCACACAAAAAGCCAACGCAACTTATTTAAATTGTTTTTTTATTGTCTCTTCTAATTGATTACTTCATTTATTACTTTTTCATTACATTATTTCCCACTCTCTCTCTGATCGGATATAAATGTTGATCTTTTCCTCTCTCGTCAAGTCAGTTGACCATCTCTATGACACTTCTCCTTTTTTTCCATCCTTTCTCTTTTGATTTCATATTTTATGTTGTACGCGTGAATAAAGTTGGATGACAAGTGGTTGTTGGGTTTGGACGAGGGGTTTTGGGGAGGCTCAGGGCCCGGGTTTTTCCCTCAAATTCCTTTCCCTCATTTGGTGCTGGCCCCTCTGGAGCTCAGCACACGACCACTCACTGGTAACACCGGATGGTTCTTCGACATCGGATGATGGTTCGACATCGGCGGAAAGCGGACAGAAAATGGGATCAATTTGAGAACGCTGCAGCAGTGTCAAAGGAAGCGCTTCCTCTTTCGAGAGATTAATCCTGGATCCAGGCGAAATATATGGCCATAAGCAAATGTTAATCAAAAAGTAAATAATCAAGTGTTCCCGAGTAAAGTCCACTCACTGGAGTCAGAGGATATTCTCATGAGCAATTTTATTTCTCACTCCGATCTCTTTCCAGTCCAGCGGATGCTTCCGATCATTGGATAGCTTCGGACATGGGAAAGGTGATAAAAGACGAAAGCACATCTTAAACATTCTCCGCTCCTTCATTCTTACATTTTCCAATTGAATACATTCGCTTTTTATTTCGTTTGTTTTTTTCTCTTTCGATTAAGTTTTTTTTCTTCTCTTCCAGTTAAGCTTGTCAAAAATCCCTTTCGAAATTCAAACGACCAACCCGAACTATTATAAATTCATCTTCGTTTCGCCTAGTTTTCTCTCCAAACCGGACAACTATTCTGGAATTCGGCAGACTTTTGAAGGAAAATTTAAAGTATATATAAATTAACATGAAAATACGAATTAGTATTTTGGATTCAAGTTAAAATTATGGCTGTATATATCTAAATACCGAAATTCAGTAGAAATCCTTCAGAGGATTTGATCCTGTTCGAAAGTACATAACTCATTCAAATTTCCTCAGTCAAATGGCGCCTTCGCCTCACTGCTCTCCATTGGCCAAGTGACCATTTGCATTTGCATTTGTCCCGCCTTAGCTGTCATCCTTCGACAGAGATTCCTTTCCTCACCATTTCTATCAGCAAATGGCATTGCAGTGGTTGGCCGTTACGCATAGGCAGATTTTATCGGCCAAAAAGCCATTCTTTTGTGCGCTAATTTTGCATATATGATTAAATATTTATTACAATAATATATTAATATCGTAATCTTTTCCTATTGTACTTCTCATGTCCAATAGTCATTCTCCGAGCGATTTTCTCACCTTTGCCTTTTCGAGCATTTTGTATGCAATCATTTTACAATAAATTCCCTTCCCATTCCCTGGGTAATGTTGCGAGAGTGTAAAGCCATCTTTAACCATTAGCATCGTTCCCCGCCCTCCCCCCGGTTTTTTTTTCTCTTCACAATCGCTCACAGTTTATCTGCACATTCCTTTCAGTGCTTCATTTAGCTTATTCAATGTTTCTAAGTTTTCATTTGTCAGCCCTAACTTCCTCTCACCCTAGCGATAAAATTCAAATTATGGACGATATTTCATCGACCGATTCAACGACTAAAGAGCTGGCATCTTTGGCGATGATCAGTGGTATGGACCAGGGGTGGGATTTGGACTCGTTACTCGTACTCGTTACTCGTGATTACTCGTGATTTTTGACTACTCGTTACTCGTAACTCGTTACTCGTATTTTGCCACGAGTAACGAGTAATTTTATGCACTGGTAAGAATGGGATTCTGAATAAAAAAATTTTGAGAAAAATTGGAGAGAAGAAAAATTTTGGAGGAAAAATTCGTTATAAATATATTTTTATCAACATATATCCCAATGATAATTCGGTATGGTGGTAGGAATATTGCTTTTCCATTTCTTTTGCTTGGGTTCAAATCCCTCTGATGCAGGAAATTTAAATTTTTTTCCAAATATAAATAAGGGTTAAATTTAAAAATGACAATTTGTTTGACTTTTTTCTTTATTAAATTTGATTTCTTTTAAAAAATTTTCCGGCAGCGTCTATCGACACCGCCGGACGAGAGATGCACGAAATGTTTCGTTTCGAGTTTCGTGACCATTTTTAGGCTAGATTCCGTTAACAAATTTGACAAATTTTATAAAAAAATTTCCCCCGTGGGGCTTACCGGCACCACCGGACCCTAATTTGCTTATGGTTTATCAAAATTTATCTCAAGAACCACAAAATTGGACATTTTTCGTTTAAAATCTGTTAACAAAACATACTCAGATTTTCAAAATTTTCCCCGGCGGCGCCTATCGGCGCCACCGGACCCCAATTCGCTTAGAATTTCTTAAAATTTATCTCAAGGTTCACGAAAATTGGGCCTCTTTCATACCAAATTTTGACCCCAAAAATTTTAAAAATTTTATATGCCATTCATGATTTTGATACGCACTTTTTTTTAATTGGCCAAAGGTTTACTTTTGATTTTTATTATTTTTTCTAAATTTCGTTACTCAAAGAGAATTTTATTTCGTTTCGTAAATTTTTTTTTTCCTTCGCCGGACACCTTTTAGCTTAATTTTCTTGAAAGCTATCTCCAAAATTGACAAGTTTTTGGTCAAAATCTGTAAGTAAATCACACCCAAATTTTCAAAATTTTCCCCGGCTTTTGGGTAAAAGAAAGTGAAAAGAACTTACAATTTTTAAAAGCCGAAAACAAAAACCAAAAAAAAGTGCAGAAAAAGCCAAACATACAAAAATGAAATATCATGCAGCCCTGATTGCAATGAATAAAAAAATCTAACATTGAATTATACAATTTTATGTTTGAATAAATTTTTTTCACTAAAAAATTAGAAAATAAAAATTACTCGTTACTCGTACTCGTATTACTCGTGTTACTCGTGATTTTGGGCAATACTCGTTACTCGTTTTACTCGTTCTCGTGATTTTTAAAAATACTCGTTACTCGTTTTACTCGTTCTCGTGATTTTCGGGACTCGTCCCACCCCTGATATGGACCCTGATCAATTGCTGGAATTGGACGAAGGTGAACGGAGAGTTGAGCCATTCGTGGCAGTTAACCTGAAAGAGTGTGATAAGCCTGCTGAGGCTGCTCAAGGGAGCGTGACCAAAAATCCGGGTTTTTGTGGTTGTACAGGTGCAGCGGACATTTGTGATCATTTCGCCCGTTGGCAAACCCAACGAGAATTGGCCACAGTTCGTCATGATGCGTGATGATCTGCCGTCTGCTGCTGCTGATCGACGACTTCAACTCGGTGACCTGATGGAATTGGTGGAATTCGAATGGCGAGCGGGCTTTGCCAAGCTGCGCAACTTGACGGAAGAAGGGGAGGAGAGGTTCTGGCTGAACAATGGACAGATCAATGCCCAAGCGATGGCAACAAAGGTAAGTTTGATCACTTTGAACTTGCCCGTCTCGTCAATTGGCATAATTCTTGGGGTGAATTATGGGGTGGGGTCGAGGATTAAGTCCTTGACGGTCATTTCTCCCCTTCTGCGCATGAGGCAGCGCATTTACCCCCACCAATTCTTGGGGGAGTTTAATGAGCTTTCAGCTGTTTTGGGGACGGTTGTGCTGTTGGACACAGTCCAATTGACGAGACCAGCGCAATGGCGCGTTGGCCTAGGCTACATCCTGCCGCGCTCATCGACGTTCTACGTCGGAGATGAGCGTTTTGCTCACCAACCCGTTGTTGCTGTCGGCATCCGACTGTCCCCGATTCAGCACAAATTCCCTTTCAGATTTAATCATGGAATTGAGCTGATTAAGCAAGGGGAGGAAGTGATGGCTGCTGGTGTGGCTTCGTGTGCTGACTGGCAGGAAGGGGAATTGGCCCGGTTCACCGTTTTCGTCGTGCCATCGTCCATTGAGCCAAAACGTGAGTCGGCAATTATGGACATCAAGTGCTTCTGGGACCGAAAAGAGGAACTGGTGGACATGTGCAAAGTGTGGAAGCAGGACCAGCCCATCCACATGCATTTGGCCCGCAAAGCCGGAGCCAAACCCTGTGGCCATGGATTTGTGATGTCGGTAAAAAGGGAGGAGTTACAATTTAGTTATGCGTTCAGTGCGCAAATCTTTGTCCTCTTTCAAGAGGCGAAGAACTACAGTGCATGGAATGACTGGGAAGTGATTATGGCTGCGGAGAACACCCCCAGGGGTCAAATCCTGAGTGCTATTTTGGAACGCAGGGATCGGACGGGTGTGCCGGAGGTGAGTTGGGATGAATTTGCGAATCGACCGGAGTTGAGAAGGCTGGTCGCCGGGCAGAAGGACACCGCGCGCTTTATGCTGGACAGTGTCCATTTAGAAAGAAAAGAGTGAGGCCCGGGTCCTGTACATTGCCTCTCTAAATGTAGCGGTGGTTCGAGCAGTTCAACAGATGGCGGAGAACATGGTGGAGATCAATTGGCGGGAGCCGATGTTGGCACTGTAAGAGGGATTCGACTTTCGGCACCAAATTCCTCAAATAGGCAGGAAAAATTGAAAAATTGACATAAAAATTTGGTAGTACGACAATTGCGGATGGCAATTGCTGACCACGATTGAAGGCGCGATATTTAAAAATTTACTCACTAAAAGAAACATAAAAGGATCATATTTTAAATTATTTAAGCAAAAAGATTAATAAAATTGGAAAAAAAAAAATATTTAGTTAAAACTCATAAAGATGAATAGATTAATAATATTTGTTAAAATTCCAATAAATCATAGAAGGTCGCGCGCAAAAAAAAAAACGGTTACCAACTTATTGAACCGTTAATTAAAAAAAAATAACTCAGTCAGCGGACAAAAATGAGATGCGGAAATAAGCAAAAGAAATTTTCAATATGTATTTTTGTGCTCAAACGGAACATAATTTTTGCCGCACGGGATGAGATTTTTACTTCACTTTTGGAACTAAACATTTGTTTATTGGTCCGGAATCGCCCATAATTCTCTTTCCAAAGCTCGACTGACTCACTTACGAAGCTATTCTCAGTCTGTAATCTTCAGGAAGCCCATGGTTTGCATATGAAAATTTTAAAAGCATCACTTGGCTGGCAACAAATTTGGGGCAAATGACAATGTGAAAAAATTATTCTAAGAGCAAAAAAATCAGTAAAGTTTCAAATTTATGTCAATTTGTTAATGAATTTAGACTAAAATTACCATTTTGAAGGGGGTTTTCATTGCTTTTTCCCAAAAAAGCATTAATTCACATGAAAATTCTCAATTTAATTACTTAAAAAAGTCTCAAGAACAACCAAATCATCATTTGAAAAAATTAACTATACCCCCTTAAAACCAATAAAAAGATTATACATAGCATCAAACTGCGTATAGGAGATCTGTGATCGGTCAGATCACTTTAGTTAAAGCTGATCAGAGCCATATACAATTAATTTAAATATTTTTTAAAATATTGCCAAATATTTAAAAAATACCTTTGCAAATCTTTAGGTACGATACCAATAAATGCGTAAAAAGTATTTCTTTTCTAAAAATAAAAAAATCAAATATTTTTTTTAAAACTTACGGTGGCAAGCTTTGAATATTCGCGTACCCATAAACCCATCGAATTGACCAAAGCCAATCAAATAGGAGACAAAAAAGTAAAAGGAAAAATAAAGGTCACTAAACATGTTCAATGAACACGCAACGATAAAATAACTAAAAATAATATAATTTAAAAATATTCTTATAAAACAATTTACACGTAAAGACGCGTGTTGGGTCCGCCAGTCGACTCCACAGTTTGGGAAATGAGAGGGAAATTTGGACGAAAATTGTTATTCCCTTTCAATTTTATTTTATAATAATTAAATATTTAAAACTTCTTTTACGGATTCAAGCTTCATTCTGGCTTAACACATATTAATTTCAAAAATTCCCCGTCTGTGGGCAATATATTTTATATAACTTTGTATCTTTTATTAGGTAATTGTTGTTGCACCCCGGGTTTTAATCCATGAGATTCCGTGAAGATTGATTTGTCAAAACTTTCAGATTATACCGACAAAAATTTGAATTTACCGTAAATAAATAAGCGATCAAATTGTAATTTCACCACTGTTGTTCAGCAAATTAAATAAGAGTTTATCGCAATAAGCCAAAAATGGCATCAACAAAAGGTGATTGATCTATCACAATAATATCACCTGATCACACTGCATCCGTGCTGAAAAGGTTGGTCACAATGCATTCGCTTTTTGGCAAGATATTTAGCTGAAAAGGTTGGGTTTAAATTATATGAGTTTAAAAAAGGTTATTGGTTTTTAGCAGGGGTGCCAAATGTAGGATTTATTAGGGTTGCACGGACCGGTACTGGTACCGGTACCGGCGTACTTTCCGTTTTATCAGGTACCGGTACCGGTATCGGTTTTTGAAAAAATTAAGTACCGGGTGCCGGTTTTCCAGTACCGGCGGTACCGGTACTAACCAGTACCAAATAAGCACTGGTAAGAATGGGCTCCGGAGTAAGAAATTGTTGAGAAAAACTGGAGAAAAGGGAAACTTAGGAGGAAAATTCGTTATAAATTTTATTTTTTTAAGTTATCATCCCATTGGTGATTCGGTGTGGTGATAGGAGTGTTCTTTCGCAATATCTTTTGCTTGGGTTCATATCTCACACGCTGCAGGAAATTTAAATATTTTTTAAAATTGTTTTTCAAAAACAGTTTGGAAAATTTAAAGATTATGAAAGTAAGTGGTCCCAACATGTCAATTTTTATAAATAGCCACCTTTTTGAACAATTCCTTTAAAGAAAATTTCATAAAATTTTTCCGGCGGCGTTTACCGACACCGCGGAACATCTTTTACCTTAGATTTTCCTAAAAATTGATCGCAAAAATTGACAAGTTTTGGGTCCAATCGTCGGACACCTTTAGATTAAGTTTTGCCGTCGGAATCATAGGCTGCAAAAAATTGATTTAGGTGAAAGGGGTTTTAAAAATTTTATTTGTGACCCCAAATTCTTAATTTTACCAGCGGTGTTCTTATTTACAAAATTTTCAATGGTATCTTTGCCTTATAATCTTTTTTTGACCAGTTAAATTTTTATTACGAAAGAATTTGATATAAGCTTTTTTTTAATACATAGCCAAAGGTAGAATTTTTTTGTTTTTTTCTAAAATATTGACGAAAATTTTTCTTGTAAAGTACCGGTACCGGTCATCATGGTACCGTTCAGTACCGGTACCGGTGATTCCCAAAAGTACCTACCGTGCAACCCTAGGATTTATCATTCTTTTGCGGTTTTTAACTGGGTTAATGATGATTTTTTAAAAATGATGATTTTTGTGATTTTTTTTGGAAATTAATGAAGATGATTTTTCGGTTTTTTATAAAAAAAATCCTCAATAATTACCCTTTTTAGGCTACAATCCGTTAAGAAACATACCCAGATTTTCAAAGTTTTCCGCTTGTGCTTATCAGTACCTCCTCACCCAATTTGCATAGATTTCCTCAAAATCTATCTCAAAATTCTACCAAAATAAGGCCTTTTGTGCAAAATTTGTTACCACTTAGATTTTCAAAATTTCCCCGGGGGCGACTATCGGCAGCGTCGGCCTCTGCCTCTTTAAATGTTTTAAAATTAAAAAATAAACTGAAAAAATTCATAAAAAGAGCCAAAAAATCGTAGAGAGTGAAAGTATAACATTGATCATTTTTAGTGTTTTTTTTTTTTGCTATTTGAACAAAATTTTACAAATTTAGGGTTTTTGACCCGAAATGAAGCTTTAAAATTTTTCATTTGGCAGCCCTGGTTTTTTAATGTTTAAAAGCTAAAAAAGTGTTCATAAAAATCCTTTGCTAATTTGTGAAAATATTTAGTTAACTTAACATAAATTTTTTCATTATTTTTTTTTCCAATTTTATGCATTTGATTGCAATTTTATTGTTTAATTTCAAAATTTTCCAAAAAAATTTTCGCCTTTAACTCGGTTGGTTCCGATCACAACCCCGGTTTTTCTGTTCACGATACGCGGCACCAATTTTTTCACTCTAATAGAAATAAATCACTTTTCGTTGCTAGGGCTTTTGGTAGATTCAGCCATTTTTAAATGAATTTCATTAGAAACCGTATATATATTCTCAAACACCACCAAAAATAAAAACTTCAAAAAATAAATTTTTTGACTATAAACTTTTAAAAGCTTAACGAAATTTTTTGAATTTAACAAGCTTATAGAGCAATCAGCAGCTAGCACGCACATCTTTAGCAGACAGGTCTACACTCCCTTTTGCTTCGGTAATTTGTCCAACTGAACTGGGTTTCACTTTCGGCTGAAAAAATGAAATATTATTTATTATTAAAACTTAACTATTTAAATATTCTCAACAATAAAAAACCAGTAAATGAACTTGATTTTTAAGTTGACCACACTTGGGCAGTGGACATCTGGACAGTAAAGAAAATCCCAAAGAGTAATAAAGCTCCAGAGGTCAAATATTGGGTATTCGATTTCACATAAAATCTCCCACCTATGGGAATGGTTAATAGTAATGATAAGTGTTGTGACTGGGATGTAGACCATTTGGCCAAATGGGCTACATCGCAGTCACAACAAAAAGGAATTTAAAGTTTTTGTATGACTCTGAACAATAGAGTAGCCAGTCACAGGAATGAATGTGCCTTCAGGATTGGTTACCTACATCGGCTCGACTTTTCAGTGTCTAGGATGTACCCCTATGGTGGCCGAACGTTTCGTCACTGGACCTTTCGTCACTGAACCTTTCGTCACTGACAGTTTTGTTGTCTTAAAAACGTGTTTTAAGGGGTTTTTGGGGTCGCTGATCACGAATCTAACATCCATTTCGACTAATTCAGAACCCAGGACCTGGACTCGAACAAATAAAACCTAAAAATATTAAGTTTCGATTTTTTGTTTTATAATGACTACCAGCAAAAAATCGGCATTACGATTATGAAGGACTATTTTATACACATTTTAGCCTATAAATCGAAATTTAAAATTTTTCATTTTTATTTTTTGTTCGAATCCAGGTCTAGGGTTCGGAATTAGTCGATATGGATGTTCGATTCGTGATCAGCGACCCCAAAAACCCCCTAAAAACGTTTTTAAGATAAAATGAATAATCCGGCTGCGCCAGGAGGGGTCGAACTTGAATGGGATACACCGTGGCGGACGGGGATTTTTGAATAATCCGACTGCGCCAGGAGGGGTCGAACTTGAATGGGATACACCGTGGCGGACGGGGATTTTTGAATAATCCGACTGCGCCAGGAGGGGTCGAACTTGAAGTTTCCTTTTTGTTGTGACTGCGATGTAGACCATTTGGCCAAATAGTATACATCCCAGTCACAACAATAAGTATGTTCAACTTTCGTAGCAATTTTTCGTTTGGTGGACTCATTCATTATTTTTTTTTTCCGAAAGTGCATTCTTCCTCCTCTCCAGAAAAAAGGGAAATTCAAAAAGGGAAATTAATGAACCCCAACCGTAAATCCAGGCCCTAAACCCCTACCAACTCCCGCAAATACAACGATTTTTTTTTGGCCAACTTAGACCATTGCCCAAATGTCCGGTAGCCAATTTATTATATCCGTGTTTGGATATGATGTATAAATGACGAGATAACAAACGAATATGGGTAAAGAAGTTACGGATATCCTGAAAAATAGAGACCGGACAGATGGTTCGGTCGGACGGGTTTGGTTAAAAACCGAAACCAAAAAAACCGACCGGTCCGATCTTTACTGAAAAGGGCATATTTTGTAAAAATAATGCTTTTGCCCAGAAAAATGCTCAAAATGTATAAACTCATTGATTCCAGCAACTGAATTCTAAGGGGGTGGAACAACAAAATTTCATAAGAAAAGTTCTATAATTTACTTACCTCGTTTTTGAATACATATTCGAACCGAATTGTTGCTTTTGCATCGTAACTTTTAATCAATTTAGTGTCAAGCTTCACATGTTTTGCATAGAGGCCTTCGGTGCGAATGTTAGCTATGATGATATTTCCGTTTTTCACAGAAACATTAAACAGGTAAACATTATCGGCCACTTCATTGCAATCTTCTAAATATATAATTATCTCGTTTGCGTAAACACTTTGGAGCTGTTGAGTCACGAGTATGCAACAAACCATCAACAAAAAAATATGCATTTTCATCTGTAAAAAAAAAAAAAAACTAATTTAAAATTGAACCCAGGAAGGTGTCCACTCATTGATATGGAGTGAAATTGAAAAACAAATTTTTTGAAGGCTGAAATATCGATTTCCCAAATATTATTTAGATTTTCAGAAATTTTTGGGACTCTTTAAGTAGCTTTGCCTTTACTAATAATTTTTTGCCACTTCGAGAAATTCATAAAAAAATTTTTTTAGCGATTGGAACTATTGGTAATTTGGTATGGAAAGCATGTCGATTGATTTTACAAAGCTTTTACCATGGTTCGTCGAGTCCATATTTTTCAAATGATAAACTATTTCCCAAAATTTCCCCGGCGCCGCATACGGACTTCTTTTTAGATTTCATTTTATAAAGACTATAATCAAGGCTCCCACCGATATTTTTCCGAAAAGTGAGTTTCAAAAAAAGAAAAAATTTCTCGCCTTTTGTTAATCAAAGTTTGTTCCGGTTAAAAATCATTGTCACGGTCCCGGCAATACCCGGTCCCGACTTTCCCGAAAGTACCGGTCCTATCCAACTATAATATAAACTATTTTTTTTCATAGAACAACATGTTTTTCGGTTTGAAAATAGGCAATCAAAGGGAATTTAATAAGGGGTTTTCGGGGTCGCTGACAACACATATTACATTAATTTTTGCCCATGAACCCCGGACCAATTCCAACCAAAAAGTCGAAAAAAATAAACTTTTTTAAACTCGCTTGCATCCTTTAGAACTCTTGGAAATTTTAGAACGTCATTATAAGAGGCTTTGGATAGAAATCAGGACGTTTTTTTAAAGAATTGTGGTAACAGAAGGAAGCAGAGTGTGTGAGAAAGTGGGATAACGGATGGGAAAACCTCTGAAAGGTTGCCCGTAGCTCAGTTGGTCATAGCATTTCACGGAAAGGAAGGGCGTGTGTTCGATCCCCCGGGTGCGTACCCTTCTGGCCGGGTTCATCAGTTACAAAACCACGGAATTTAATTATAAATTATGTTAGTGAGTTTTTAGGAAAGAAAAGAAATGAAAAATTATTTTATGAAACTTGAAAAAGAATAACGTATATATTGGCATAATATTACAATGCACTTACGTCTAAAAGAGCAAAAGAGGAGTGGCTGGCCATATGATACGTGGTATTGACATAATATTACAATACACTTTAGTCTAAAAACGGCATAGGAGGAGTGAGTGTCTGGCCATCTGAGACGTGTATATTGGCATAGGAGTGTCTGGCCATATGATACGTGGTATTGACATAATATTACAATACACAGTCTAAAAAGGGCATAGGAGGAGTGAGTGTCTGGCCATCTGAGACAATGAGATGTGTATAATGTGATTAATGTTAATTCCTCAAGCAAAGCTATTTGTATTTATTGACTATTGTCAGTTTCATTGAGATAAATGTATATTTAGACCAGAAAATTTAGAAAAAAAAGTTTCATCAATAAATCATAAATCAAATACATATTCAATTTTTGTAATTTATCTAATGAAAATTAGTTTAGTGGCATCAACAATTCCCTAACAATTTGCTGCGGAATATGTGAGAGGAATAAAGATACTCAATTAAATTGAAATAAGTAAGAAAACACCAAAATAAAATAAAAAATAAACTTAAAAAGCAAAAAAAAAAAAAAAAACTTTATTTAATTTTTTAGCATTCCACCAATATTCGTTGGATTAATTTGGTTGGTTCACTTTTTCATTTCTTTATAAAGTGAAATTTTAATAAAATAATAATTAATGCAATACATTTGTATATCTTAATGACAAGTTGCTTGGCAAGGGCATTGCATTTCCATCAGCGAAAGACAGTACGACCCAATTTGGTAATGGAGCTGATCCAATTAAAGGGAAAAGATTACCATCTACCTAAATTATCCTAAATTTAATTATAGAGGCAAAACTTCAAGGAGACAAATAAATGAAGTAAAAATAATAATGTTAACGTTAATATTTTCTTTTACTTTTGAAAATTCCAATTTAAAAAAATTAAATGTAAATTAAATTAAAACAAGAAGAAATTCTTCATTGTTATTTATCTCTGAAGGCGCGAAATTTAAAACTTTCAGTTATTTACATAAAAAGGAGCAGATATCGAATTACTTAATGAATAGAAAGTTGCCAAAAGAAAACGAATACTTAAACCGACTTCTACGGAACATGAGTAAAAAGAACAAATAATCATGTTTAATAAAGATTGCGAATACGAATTAACAAATGTTAAATTATTAAAAAATATATATGTATTTGTTTAAATATAAAAAAAATCTTGAAATTTTTCCGGTAAAACTATATTTAAAATTAAATATTTATAATTTTTGGGTTCTTTAAAAAATTTTAATTTAAGGAGCGCGGTGCGGCTGGCGGTGCTGAAAATGCGACGTTAGGTAGGTTTTTGATTATCTAAGTGAATTTTAATTTTTTCATGAAAAATTTATAAAAATGGCGGATTTATGAAACGCTTTAAATACTGTTGTTCTCCCAACTGTTATTGAAATAATATTAATGAGAACATTTCTTAACTAAGAAAGTACTTTCCCTAAATTAAATATATAAAAAAAATTATTAATTAATTAAATCACTTATATTTGGAAACAAAAAAATATTATTTATTTAACAAAATCATTCATTTTATTAGGATTGCCAAGTGACTACCCCGAAAAAAGGAAATTTCTTGAGAATTAAATAGTATCTTAAATTCATAATAATCTTTATTTAAGTTTTGATTTAAAATTCCGTTCAGCAATAATTCAACTAACTCAGATCAGTTAACAATGATTTTTAACATGGCTTAAGATTGTCTTGTCGTCGCTCAAATATAGAGAAAGACAAAAGCCGCATGATTCGAATTGAACAGAGATCAATAATATTTGTAAAATAAATAAATATTTGTAAAATTATATAATTTATAAGAAATAAAAAAATTTCAGAGAAAAAAATAATGCTGTTAATCCCCGCCCTTCGGGCACAGCAATGTCGGGGTTCGGGTTGCGTCGGTGATGGAATGTCGGGGAGCAGGGCAGGGACGGTCCGGTCCAATATGTCGGGGATCGAGGACTCCGTATTTTGTTTTTTGAATGCACAAAGCTGTCAATTTTTGAGTACAATTTTACGTTTAATTTGAAGCGATGTTCGTCATTACCGATAGGCGCCGCCAGGGAATTTGATAATTTGGGTGTAATTATTAACAGGACCCAACTCTGGTCAATTTTAGAAATTTTCGAGATAAGTTTTGAGAAAATTTAAGGTAAAATATGTCCGGCGGTGTTGATAGAAGCCGGTGGGAAAATTTTTTGAAGTTTCAATGAATTTTCTAGAAAGAATGTGTCTGTTTTATAAAATTATAACGTTGCGACTGTTTTATTTTTATAATTATATTAAACAAACCTTCCTCTTAAATTTCACTTTTTCTCAACAATTTAACTAAAAAATGTCAATTTTATTTTAAAGATTTGCATCATTTTTATTTAAAAAAAAATATTTAATAGTTTTGAAAAGAATGACAGTATATTAATTTTAAAAAATCAAAAACCAAAAACATTAAACAAAATGAAAAATATTAAATATATTTGTTTATGACTGCTTATTTGACTTCCCCGCCGAAGATCACAGAAAATTCCATTGCTGGGACATGACAAATCTCACTCGTCTTAAACGAGTGAAATTGAATTTTTCAATAAAAAAAAAAATCCAAAGTCGTTGAAAAATTTTAATTGATATTTTAATAATAAAAAGGAAATATAATGGTAAACAATCAATCATTTTTTTTTGGTTATTAAAGAAAAAATAATTAGTTTAAAGACATCAACAATTCATCTAAATTATCAGCGGAATATCTGAGGGGAATAAAAATAAATACTCAAAAAATTTAAAATGCATAAGGAGGAAAAGCAAATAAAAAAAAAATAATAAAAATAAATTACAAAAAAGAATTAAAAATAAAGCAACAAAACAAAAAAATTATGTTTTTAAAGGTTTAAAAGAGAGTTGAAAATGCTAACTTTCATCCAAATAAATTTATGTCAACATTCCTTAATTACGCAATATTTTCCATTAACTAAAAATGAGCGAACAGCTTAAAATAAAATTTTGTTCTATCAAAAAAATATTTATTAATTCTGAAATTTAAAATTAATAAAAGACTTCTACGCATTGCGAAAATATATCCGAAACGAAGTTATCATCAAGATCATAATATCTGTCAAATATGAATAAAATCAGTGAAAGACAGAAATCAGAAAGATATTTAAATTTTTACATGTTATTTAAATATATTTAAAAATATTCAGAAGTAAATAATAAATATTCATATGTCAAAGAATAGAGAAAAAAACAAATAAAAAAAAGTCAAGATGACACAGATTGTTGCTACACATCGCAACCTAGATAAAAATAATAATATTTTTCTACAATAATTTAGCAAACATTTTTATAGTAAAATCATAATTTTTAATTTAGAGAAAATTTTTTCAAATTTTAATTATTATTCTGCCGGCATATTAAAGCTATTTAACATTGAAATTTAAATAGTTTAATATATAATGTCAAAATAAATAAACAAATAAAAATTTAAATATTTTTGGTTCAAGATAAAAAATGAAGATATATATATATATATATATACATTTATTTATTTATTTATATAAATATGTACAAAAAGAAAAATTAACAATTGAATTTAAAAAAGCAAAAAAAAAAAAATCTTTTTTTCTTACTTAAAAACATTTCTTAAATACGCAACTAATTTTCTATTGGAGCGCATGACAATAATTTGGCTAATTCAATATAATTTTTAAATATTTCAAAAAATTTGCATTAAATTAGCAACAAAAAAAACATTATTTTGTGAAATTTAGTTCACTAAGAAAAAAGTTATGACGTCTTAAACACGTCTCGCACCAAAATGGCCGCACCAAATGACCAGGACCGATTTTTGGTAATTTTTTATTTAATATATATTTAATACAAAAAACTGCCAAAAAAGAAAAATACATATTAAATATATTATTTTTGATCATTTAAAATTCATTTTAAATTTATATATTTTTTCTCAGCCGAAATTAATTCAAGGCAAAATATGCACGCACACTAATCCAAAAAACCTAAAAAAAACATTTTTTTGTACAAAAAATGTAATTCATTTGTTTGATCTTAAATATTAGAATCAAGAAAAACTTAAATAAATCAAAAATATTACAAATAATAATTTATAAATAAAATTTAAAAAAGGGCTTAAATGCCACAAAATTTACTTAGAAACTTAATGGCCTTAAAATAAGCAAAGAGGAATTTTTTGTAATTTTATCTATCAAATAAACTAATTTTATTAAATTGTTCTTATTTGTTTTAAACCCCTGATTTAAGAAGAATTTAAAGATCAAGAGAACGAAAAAGGCGAAACTCATAAAAAACAAATACCAAATATAAGACAAAAAAAAAATTATATAAAAGATGTATTTATATTCACTATGATTAGCGTTTCTTCAAGAGATTTGGCATTGCTTGGCATCAAATATATGGTAATAGGACAGTACAAGCCTGAATCTTATTTTGGATCAGGGACGATCCAATTAAGGGGAAGGGCTGGCCAGAAAAACAGTTAACGGCTTCAGGTATAAAAAGCTTCACTGGTCTTCGTTAAACATGAAAACAGCAAATTTCACCAAATTCTTTTATTTAATCAATTCAAAAAAATAAATATTATAGTAAAAGTAATATAAATTTTAATTGTTACAAAAATTTAAAGAAATAAAAAACAATTTATTTAGACATTTTCATTTTTATTCATAAATATTCACTTACTGTTAATAATTTATTTTAATAATTTTATTTGAAATAAAAATAACAGTAAATTAACTTAAAAAACAATAAAGTGAAAAAATTTTATATTTATTTAATAAAAATTATAAATACTTATTCAATAACTGTCGATAATTTCCATTTGAAAGGAAATTAACAGTAATTACAAAATAGAAAATTAAGATTACTTAATCAATAAAAAATAAAAATAATTTTATCTGAACCGTAACCTTATTTGCTATACATGAAAACTATTAATGAGCTATATAAATAAATAATATTTTCATTTTTGTACATTTTACAACTCAAACAAAAAAAAAGAAAGTGAAGAACCAAACTCACTACGATCGCAAATTTGTTTAATGTTATTTTTTATGGTCAAAATTTTTTTTTCTTAAATATTCACTTACTGTTGATAATTTTTATTTGAAATAAAATTAATCTGTGCCGGGTGTTTAAGCTGCAAGACTGGCTACGCGACGGAGTCTTTGAAACCGAGTAGCAAGTGTAAAAAAAACACAACAACTCGCAAAAACAAACATTATTTGCCAATAAACAAAAAATTATTTTATTTATCTAAAAATTTATATAATTATTTACGGAAATGACTAATGCTATAAACTTGTTTGTTATGGGCATTAAGCGAATAATATAAATGAATGACAAATAAAATTTAATAATTTAAAATAACTAAATTAATATTAGTCAACTTTAAGAGAGGCCTATATTGATGAATTTGATATTTACATATTTTTTTTAATTATATTTAAAAAGGCTCAAAATTTCCATAAATATTAATTTATCAAAAAATGTTAAATAAAAAATATTCAAAAAAGGTAGTAGACATTGTATGTTGCTACAGATCAGAACCGAGGTAAAAATAACAAAATATTTTTCTTTAAGCAAGAAACACTAAAAATAAAATAAAAAAATTAGTTTTTAATCATATATAATGATTAGGGCTGGAATTTTTTAGGTGCTAAAAATTGCAAATAGGTACTTGAATAGTTGCCAAAAAAATGCAAAATAGTTGCTAAAAACAGAACGAAATGCCCAAAAGTCGTTCAAAAAAGGTTATTTTCCCCCAAAAACTCTTAAAAACAACTTCAAGATATTAAATAATTAAAAAGGATTTTTTAAAAATTAAGAAATTTTTGTAAAAATTTGGAAATAAATTGTTAAAATAATTTTGGGTTTTTCAGTTCACAATTTTTTTTTGTCACAAGCAAAAATAGTTGTGAATAGTTGTAAAATGCCAAAATAGGTGAAAAATATTTGCAAAAAAGTCGCACTAATTCGAAAATTTACAGTTTAATTGAGAAATTAAAAAAGATAAATAACAAATATTTTTATATTTTTTTTTAATAGAATAAGCCGAACTCAAGAAAAGAAGCTAATATTTACAGAGTTACCGAAAAAAGTCGTACAAAATATCAATATGAAATGCTAATACAGTAAAATAAAAGGCTAAAAAGACAATTATTTTTCTTTGGTAACCAATTTCCGATGCAATACATATTGTATATTCTTCATGACAAGTTGCTTGGCAAAGATTTTGCATTTCCATCGGCGACAGACAGTACGACATTAAATACAGACAAATATTTGTCAATTTGGTAATGAAGCTGATCCAATTAAAAAGAAAAGATTGCCATCTAATTATCCTAAATTTTATTATAGAGGCAAAACCAAGCAGACAAATAAATGAACTTAAAATAATAATGTTAACGTTAACTAAGTCTTTAAATTTTATTCAAAATAAATTATTTTTTACTTACGTAAATTTCAAATTTAAAAAAATTAAATGTAAATTAACTTAAAAACAAAAATAACCAAAAAAAAAAAGACTATTCTTTATTTAATTTGTCACAGAAGAAGAATAAGTTGAAATTATTTTAATCAGGAATTTTGGTGCTTTTCCTAAAATCTCATAGTGAAAGTTATGTCAATAAAGGCCCTAAAATTCTGTATACTAGAGATACAATAAGAAATTTAAAAAATTTACATAAGTATAACACTAAAATTGAAATACTGAAACATAAAAATAAAGTGAAAAACAGCGGTACCGAATACGCTCCAATGAAGTTTCCAAATAATAATATTAAAATACAGTAATAAATTTTATAATTTTAAAATTTATTAAATAAAAAAATATTTATATTTTCTTCTATTATTGTCAATAATTCCTTTTAATGAAACTCAACAACCAATTAAATTTAAAATATGTATCTTTAACAATTAAATAATTACTTGCGAAGATGCACTTTCTGAAAATTTAAATTATTCATCATTGAAACGAGCAGATATGTAATTAATTAATTTTTCAAATTTTAAATATAATAATTCCAACGGCAATTGGAGAACACGCAAAACTTTTCATGAACATGCGTAAAGAACCAATCAATCTTGTTTAATTAAAGAATGTATTCAATTTATAATTTGTCCAAAATTGTTCATAAAAATTTTCGATAAATTTATTTCCCCTTTGAAATTTTTATTTTTAGTTCATTTTTTTTCATTAATTCTCCTTAGTTCATTAGTTTTTTGTAGGGTTGAGAGGTACCGGTACCGGTACCGGGTCTTCCCAGCCAAAAAGTACCGGCTAAAAAGTACCGGCACCGGTTTTTCCCAAAAGTACCGGCACCGCTCAACCCTAGTTTTTTGTTATATTATTTTAATTTCATTTTATTTGTTAAGTCTATAAGCTTTTTTGAAAAGGAGAAACAGAGAGACAGTGAGAGAAAGATAGAGGGAGGGAGTAAGAAAGAGAGCGACAACGAAAGAGAGATACAAATAGAGAGAGAGAGAGAGAGAGAAGGTGAGAGAAGACAGAGAGATATAAAGAGGAAAGAGAGAGAGAGAGGCAGAGAGAAAGACAGAGAGAGGGAGGTGAAGAGTGAGTTAGTAAGTGGAAAAAAGAATTAAAGCAAATAATTGAAGAAAAATTTGCCAAAACCAATTCACCAACAAATGAGAATCTATGGGCATGGAATAGCAGCAAAAGAAACAACATAAGAATACAGCTTATTATTTACGTATTTGATAATAAAAAATAAAATATTTTCTAAAAAAATAAACTTTTACGATTTAAAGTCAGGTCTGGCTCAAACATTATAAAACCATCAGTATTTTTCATCATTCAATGCTTCTTCATTTTTTTCTTTCATTCCCGTAACAATTGGAAATCGGTAGTCGGTTAACCCGGTACATTTTTACGATGCTAAACTCGTAATAAAAAAATATCTATGTAAACAAAACAAAAAATGCCAAATTTGGCCGCTTTTTGTATATTATATGTACAAATTTTATTATTTTTCTTCATAAAAAGGTATCCATAATAATAAAAGATCAATAAAATAAATTAGCTAGATTAATCCATGGATCGTTGTTTAAATAATAATATTAGATATTTTTTCTAAATTTACTTAAGCATTTTTTCATGGAAATTTCCAATGCCCTTAAAGTAGAGCTCATTTATTTTATAAGAAATTATAGCGCCATGAAAATTTTTTATCACTTCATCTGTTTCTGTTTTAGTCCTGAAAGCCGAGTTCACCTGGGTCAACCACCTATCATAAGATAACTATAAATGAAAAAGTTTTTTTCTGTAACAAAAACGAAACCGAAATAGGAAGAATTCTCGCCCTTTCTCAAAAACTTTTTTTGTGTTTCATTTGTGATTAAGCAATGCAACAACAAACCTTTTTTTCTCATCAACAAATATGGTAACAATTGAATGAGTACAACAAATCTAAGTGCCATAAACAGATGTTTATTGTTCTCTTTTATATCACATCACAGAGCATGCAGAACATCCAGGCAGATCATTTATGAGCTGACCTTCTCTGTCTCGCCAGCCATCGTCGGTCAACTCTACTGCTTGGCCTTTTTTTGGGGTTTTGTAAACACATTGGCCATACTTGGTCTTTGTACAGTAACACATAAACGGGTCATACAATATCTTTGTTTGGCAAGCACCATTCTCTAATCTGTACTGCTTGCACCGTTGAGTGCACTGTGGTTCATAATCTGAGTTTAAAAATAAAAAGTTCAATTAATTTCTGATAAAATTTCGCAATTTTATTCAAAGCTCCTTTTTAAAGTTCCCGGATATAAAAAAAAGATGTGACGTTCTTTCCACCATGCGTCGTTTCCACCATTAAGCTAAGGAACGGGGTGAAGGGAAAATTATCCAATGTGCCGCACCTTTGCACGGGCAAACCGGCACCTACATTCTTCTCTATGTTTATTATTAATTTTGAAAAAAAAATCTTGGCCATAAATACGAAATGAATAATTCACGAGTTTTGGGACAATAACATACGATATAAAAAGTTTAATTGAATACATTGAGGAAGTACATATTCATCAACAGCAGTCGTCAATTGAAAAACAGCGGAGAACAGTAGAAACAGTGCCAAGATGAAGAAATTTGTGCACATTTTTTTCATAACCTCTTTAGAGGAAATACTTGCTTGAATAAATTATTTTTGGATTTTATGCGTTTTTATTATTATTATGCTAAGCATAAGATATGCACTTTCATTTATGACTAGAACATATGAAAAGACAGACAGATTTATATTATATTCATAGAAAAAGAATTTTACAAATTTATTTTATATTCATTTGAAAAGCAGTTTTTTATTATGAAATAGTGTTACCTTTATATGCCATGAATAGAAAGACATCATTATTATATATTGCACTTTTATAGCACTTTCATTTATGACTAGAACCTATGAAAAGACAGACAGATTATATTATATTCATAGAAAAAGAATTTTACAAATTTATTTTATATTCATTGAAAAAGCATTTATTATCATGAAATAATGGCACTTTTATATGCCATGAATAGAAGACATCATTATTAGTATATTGCCACTTTTATATGCACTTTCATTTATGACTAGAACATATGAAAAGACAGACAGATTTATATTATATTCATAGAAAAAAGAATTTTACAAATTTATTTTATATTCATTTGAAAAGCAGTTTTTTATTATGAAATAGTGTTACCTTTATATGCCATGAATAGAAAGACATCATTATTAGTATATTGCCACTTTTATATGCACTTTCATTTATGACTAGAACATATGAAAACACAGACAGATTTATATTATATTCATAGAAAAAGAATTTTACAAATTTATTTTATATTCATTGAAAAGCAGTTATTATCATGAAATAATGCCACTTTATATGCCATGAATAGAAAGACATCATTATTAGTATATTGCCACTTTTATATGCACTTTCATTTATGACTAGAACATATGAAAAGACAGACAGATTTTATTATATTCATAGAAAAAGAATTTTACAAATTTATTTTATATTCATTTGAAAAGCAGTTTTTTATTATGAAATAGTGTTACCTTTATATGCCATGAATAGAAAGACATCATTATTAGTATATTGCACTTTTATATGCACTTTCATTTATGACTAGAACATATGAAAAGACAGACAGATTTATATTATATTCATAGAAAAAGAATTTTACAAATTTATTTTATATTCATTGAAAAGCAGTTTTTATTAATGAAATAGTGTTACCTTTATATGCCATGAATAGAAAGACATCATTATTAGTATATTGCAACTTTTATATGCACTTTCATTTATGACTAGAACATATGAAAAGACAGACAGATTTATATTATATTCATAGAAAAAGAATTTTACAAATTTATTTTATATCATTGAAAAGCATTTATTATCATGAAATATGGCACTTTTATATGCCATGAATAGAAAGACATCATTATTAGTATATTGCCACTTTTATATGCACTTTCATTTATGACTAGAACATATGAAAAGACAGACAGATTATATTATATTCATAGAAAAAAGAATTTTACAAATTTATTTATATTCATTTGAAAAGCATGTTTTTTATTATGAAATAGTGTTACCTTTATATGCCATGAAGAGAAAGACATCATTATTAGTATATTGCCACTTTATATGCACTTTCATTTATGACTAGAACATATGAAAACAAGACAGATTTATATTATATTCATAGAAAAAGAATTTACAAATTTATTTTATATTCATTGAAAAGCAGTTTTTTATATGAAATAGTGTTACCTTTATATGCCATGAATAGAAAGACATCATTATTATTATATTGCAAATTTTATATGCACTTTCATTTATGACTAGAACATATGAAAAGGACAGACAGATTTATATATATATTTCAGTAGAAAAAGAATTTTACAATTTATTTTATATTCATTGAAAAGCATTTATTATCATGAAATAATGGCACTTTTATATGCCATGAATAGAAAGACATCATTATAGATATTGCCACTTTTATATGCACTTTCATTTATGACTAGAACATATGAAAAGACAGACAGATTATATTATATTCATAGAAAAGAATTTTACAAATTTATTTTATATTCATTGAAAAGCATTTATTATCATGAATAGTGTACCTTTATATGCCATGAATAGAAGACATCATTATTAGTATATTGCCACTTTTATATGCACTTTCATTTATGACTAGAACATATGAAAAGACAGACAGATTTATATATATTCATAGAAAAAGAATTTTACAAATTTATTTTATATTCATTGAAAAGCATTTATTATCATGAATAATGGCACTTTATATGCCATGAATAGAAAGACATCATTATTAGTATATTGCCACTTTTATATGCACTTTCATTTATGACTAGAACATATGAAAAGACAGACAGATTTATATATATTCATAGAAAAAGAATTTTACAAATTTATTTTATATTCATTTGAAAAGCAGTTTTTTATTCATGAAATAATGTCCACTTTATATGCCATGAATAGAAAGACATCATTATTAGTATATTGCCACTTTTATATGCACTTTCATTTATGACTAGAACATATGAAAAGACAGACAGATTTATATTATATTCATAGAAAAGAATTTACAAATTTATTTTATATTCATTGAAAAGCATTTATTATCATGAAATAATGCCACTTTATATGCCATGAATAGAAAGACATCATTATTAGTATATTGCCACTTTTATATGCACTTTCATTTATGACTAGAACATATGAAAAGACAGACAGATTTATATTATATTCATAGAAAAAGAATTTTACAAATTTATTTTATATTCATTGAAAAGCATTTATTATCATGAAATAATGCCACTTTTATATGCCATGAATAGAAAGACATCATATTAGTATATTGCCACTTTTATATGCACTTTCATTTATGACTAGAACATATGAAAAGACAGACAGATTTATATTATATTCATAGAAAAAGAATTTTACAAATTTATTTTATATTCATTGAAAAAGCATTTTATTATCATGAAAGTGTTCCACTTTATATGCCATGAATAGAAAGGACATCATTATTAGTATATTGCCACTTTTATATGCACTTTCATTTATGACTAGAACATATGAAAAGACAGACAGATTTATATTATATTCATAGAAAAAGAATTTTACAAATTTATTTTATATTCATTGAAAAGCAGTTTTTTATCATGAAATATGCCACTTTATATGCCATGAATAGAAAGACATCATTATTAGTATATTGCCACTTTATATGCACTTTCATTTATGACTAGACATATGAAAAGACAGACAGATTTATATTATATTCATAGAAAAAAGAATTTTACAAATTTATTTATATCATTTGAAAAGCAGTTTTTTATTATGAAATAGTGTTACCTTTATATGCCATGAATTAGAAAGACATCATTATTAGTATATTGCAACTTTTATATGCACTTTCATTTATGACTAGAACATATGAAAAGACAGACAGATTTATATTATATTCATAGAAAAAGAATTTACAAATTTATTTTATATCATTGAAAAGCATTTATTATCATGACATAATTGCCACTTTTATATGCCATGGAATAGAAAGGACATCATTATTTAGGTAGTATTATTGGCCACTTTTATATGCACTTTTCATTTTATGACTAGAACATCTGAAAAGACCGACAGATTTATATTATATTCATAGAAAAGAATTTTAACAAATTTAGTTTTATATTCATTTGAACCCAGCATTTATTATCATGAAATAATGCCACTTTTATATGCCATGAATAGAAAGACATCATTATTAGTATATTGCCACTTTTATATGCACTTTCATTTATGACTAGAACTATGAAAAGACAGACAGATTTATATTATATTCATAGAAAAAGAATTTTACAAATTATTTTATATTCATTGAAAAGCATTTTTATTATGAAATAATGCCACTTTTATAGCCATGAATAGAAAGACATCATTATTAGTATATTGCCACTTTTATATGCACTTCATTTATGACTAGAACATATGAAAACAGACAGATTTATATTATATTCATAGAAAAAGAATTTTACAAATTTATTTTATATTCATTGAAAAGCATTTATTATCATGAAATGCCACTTTTATATGCCATGAATAGAAAGACATCATTATTAGTATATGCCACTTTTATATGCACTTTCATTTATGACTAGAACATATGAAAAGACAGACAGATTTATTATATATTCATAGAAAAAGAATTTTACAAATTTATTTATATTCATTTGAAAAGCAGTTTTTTATTATGAATAGTGTTACCTTTATATGCCATGATAGAAAGACATCATTATTAGTATATTGCAACTTTTATATGCACTTTTCATTTTTATGGACTAGAACATATGAAAAAGACAGGAAGATTTATATTATATCATAGAAAAAGAATTTTACAAATTTATTTTATATTCTTTGAAAAGCAGTTTTTTATTATGAAATAGTGTTACCTTTTATGCCATGAATAGAAAGACATCATTATTAGTATATTGCAACTTTTATCTGCACTTTCATTTATGACTAGAACTAGAAAAGACAGACAGATTTATATTATATTCATAGAAAAAGAATTTTACAAATTTATTTTACTATTCATTGAAAGCATGTTTATTATCATGAAATAATGGCACCTTTATATGCCATGAATAGAAAGACATCATATTAGTATATTGCCACTTTTATATGCACTTTCATTTATGACTAGAACATATGAAAAGACAGACAGATTTATATTATATTCATAGAAAAAGAATTTTACAAATTTATTTTATTCATTGAAAAGCATTTATTATCATGAAATAATGCCACTTTTATATGCACTTTTATTTATGACTAGAAATATGAAAAGACAGACAGATTTATATTATATTCATAGAAAAAGAATTTTACAAATTATTTTATATTCATTGAAAAGCATTTATTATCATGAAATAATGCCACTTTTATATGCCATGAATAGAAAGACATCATTATTAGTATATTGCCACTTTTATATGCACTTTCATTTATGACTAGAACATATGAAAAGACAGACAGATTTATATTATATTCATAGAAAAAGAATTTTACAAATTTATTTTATATTCATTGAAAAGCATTTATTATCATGAAATAATGCCTTTTATGCTGCCAATAGAAAGACATCATTATTAGTATATTGCCACTTTTATATGCACTTTCATTTATGACTGAACATATGAAAAGACAGACAGATTATATTTATTCATAGAAAAAGAATTTTACAAATTTATTTTATATTCATTGAAAAGCATTTATTATCATGAAATAATGCCACTTTTATATGCCATGATAGAAAGACATCATTATTAGTATATTGCCACTTTTATTGCCATGAATAGAAAGACATCATTATAGTAGATTGCCACTTTTATATGCACTTTCATTTATGACTAACATATAAAAGACAGACAATTTATATTATATTCATAGAACAAGAATTTTCAAATTTATTTTATATTCATTGCAAAAGCTTTTTTTATTATGAAATAGTGTTACCTTTATATGCCAGAATAGAAAGACATCATTATTAGTATATTGCCACTTTTATATGCACTTTCATTATGACTAGAACCTATGAAAAGACGACAGATTATATATTATATTCAAGACAAGAATTTTACAAATTTATTTTATACTCTTGAAAAGCATTTATATCAGAAAATGCCACTTTTATATGCCATGAATAGAAACATCATTATTAGTATATTGCCACTTTATTCTATCACTTTCATTTGACTAGAACATATGAAAAGACAGACAGATTTATATTATTCATAGAAAAAGAATTTTACAAATTTATTTTATATCATTGAAAAGCATTTATTATCATGAAATAATGCCACTTTTATATGCCATGAATAGAAAAGACTCATTATTAGTATATTGCCACTTTTATATGCATGAATAGAAAGACATCATTATTAGTATATTGCCACTTTTATATGCACTTTCATTTATGACTTAGAAATTGAAAAGACAGACAGTTTATATTATATTCATAGAAAAAGAATTTTACAAATTTATTTTATATTCATTGAAAGCAGTTTTTTATTATGAATAGTGTTACCTTTTATGCCATTAAAGAAAAGACATCATTATTAGTATATTGCCACTTTTATATGCACTTTCATTTATGACTAGAACATATGAAAAGACAGACAGATTTATATTATATTCATAGAAAAAGAATTTTACAATTATTTTATATTCATTGAAAAGCATGTTATTATCATGAATAATGGCACTTTTATATGCCATGAATAGAAAGACACATTATTAGTATATTGCCACTTTTATATGCACTTTCATTTATGACTAGAACATATGAAAAGACAGACAGATTTATATTATATTCATAGAAAAAGAATTTTACAATTTATTTTATATTCATTGAAAAGCATTTTATTATGCCACTTTTTTATATGCCATGAATGAAAGACATCATTATTAGTATATTGCCACTTTATATATCACTTTCATTTATGATAGAACATATGAAAAGCAGACAGATTTATATTATATTCATAGAAAAAATTTTACAAATTTATTTTATATCATTGAAAAGCATTTTTATTCATGAAATATGCCACTTTTATATGCCAGAATAGAAACTCATTATTAGTATATTGCCACTTTTATATGCCTTTCATTTATGACTAGAACATATGAAAAGACAGACAGATTTATATTATATTATGTCTTTCATATGTTTCTAGTCATAAATGAAAGTGCATTAAAAGTGGCAACAATATGATGTCTTTCTATTCAATAAAGGTGAACTTCATTAAAACTGTAATTTATAAAATAAATTGTAAAATTCTTTTCTTATATGAATATATGAAATCTGTTCTGTGTTTCATAGTTCTAGTCATAAATGAAAAGTGCATATAAAGTGGCAATATACTAATAATGATGTCTTTTATTAATGGCATATAAGAAGTGGCATTATTCTGATAATAAACGCTTTTCAATGAATATAAAAAATTTGTAAAACTTGCTATGAATATAATATAAATCTGGTCTGTCTTTCATATGTTCATAGTCATAAAATAAAAGTGCATGGATAAAGTGGCATTATTCATGATAATAAATGCTTTTCAATGAAATAAAATAATTTGTATAAATCTTTTTTATGAATATAATATAATCTGTTGTGTTTTTCATATGTTATAGTCATAAATGAAAGTGCATATAAAAGTGGCAATATACTAATAATGATGTCGTCTATTCATGGCTTAAAGGTGACACTATTTCATAATAAAAAACTGCTTTTCAATGAATATAAAATAAATTTGTAAATTCTTTTTCTATGAATATATATAAATCTTGTGCTGTCTTATAGTTTAGTCATAAAATGAAAAGTGCATATAAAAGTGGCAATTATATAATAATGATGTCTTTCTATTCATGGCATATAAGTGGCCATTATTTCATGATAATAAATGCTTTTCTCTGAATATAAAATAAATTTGTAAAATTCTTTTTCTATGAATTAATAAAAATCTGTCTGTGTTTTCATAGTTCTAGTCATAATGAAAGGGCATATAAAAGTGGCAATATACATAATGATGTTTTCTATATGGCAATAAAAGTGGCATTATTTCAGATAATAAATCTTTTTAGAATATAAAATAAATTTGTAAAATTCTTTTCTATGAATATAATATAAATCTGTCTGTCTTTTCAATTTTCTCAGTCATAAATAAAAGTGGCATATAAAAGTGCTGCAGTATTTCATGAATACTAAATGCTTTCAATGAATATAAAATAATTTGTAAAATTCTTTTTATGAATATAATATAATCTGTCTGTGTTTTCATATGTTCTAGTCATAAATGAAAGTGCATATAAAAGTGGCAATATACTAATAATGATGTCTTTCTCTTACTGGATATAAAGGTAAAATATTCATAATAAAAAACTGCTTTTCAAATGAATATAAAATAAATTTGTAAAATTCTTTTTCTATGAATATAAATAATCTGTCTGTCTTTCATATGTTCTAGTCCATAAGGAAAGTGCATTATAAAGTGGCAATATTAATAAGAATGATGTCTTTCTATTCAGGCCTATATAAAAGTGCCATTATTTCATGATAATAAATGCTTTCAATGATATAAAATAAATTTGTAAAATTCTTTTTCTATGAATATAATAAATCTGTCTGTTTCCTAGTTCTAGTCATAAATGAAAGTGCATATAAAAGTGGCAATTACTAATAATGATGTCTTTCTATTCAAGGCAGATAAAAGTGGCATATTTCATATAAAAACTGCTTTCAAGAATATAAAATAAATTTGTAAAATCTTTTCTTTGAATATAATTATAATCTGTCTGTCTTTTATATTTTACTAGATAACTAAATGAATAGAAAAGTGCATTATTTATGAATAAATGGCTTTCAATGGAATTATAAAATAAATTGAAAATTCTTTTCTATGAATATAATATAAATATGTCTGTGTTTTCATATGTCTAGTCATAAATGAAGTGCATTAAAAGTGGCAATATCTACTAATGATGTCTTTCTATTCATGCGCATATAAAGGTAACACTTTTCATAATAAAAAACTGCTTTCAATGAATATAAATAAATTTGTAAAATTCTTTTTCTTTGAATATAATATAAATCTGTCTGTTTTTCATAGTTCTAGTCATAAATGAAAGTGCATATAAAGTGGCAATATACTAATAATGATGTCTTTCTATTCATGGCATATAAAAGTGCATATTTCATGATAATAAATGCTTTCAATGAAGATAAAATAAATTTGTAAAATTCTTTTCTATGAATATAATATAAATCTGTCTGTGTTTTCATATGTTCTAGTCAAAACTGAAGTGCATATAAAAGTGGCAATATACGTAATAATGATGTCTTTCTATTATGGCATATAAAGGGTAAAACTAGTTCATAATAAAAAATGCTTTTCAAAGAAATTAAAATAAAATTTCTAAAATTCTTTTATGG
>JBDPZO010000001.1:1334641-1389641 GCA_039877585.1 Heterodera filipjevi
TCTTTTTTCCCTCCATTCACCATTCACTTAGGTTCTATCAAAAATATTATTCAAAAATCACTAAGTGCATTTTTTAAACAAGCCGAAAAACACAAATAAAATTAAATCAAGTTACTAAAGTTGGAACTGGAAATAAGGCCAAAACCAGTTTCGGTTTTCGGTTAACCGAGTCTGGGCCAAAAACCGAAACCGAAAAACCGGGGGTAGCAAAACCGGCCTAACCGAAAACCGGGGGGACCGGTTTTAAACCGGTCGTTTCCTACACTACTATTACATTTACGCTTTACATACTTTATTAATTGAGATTTTATTTTTTTTTTGTAAAAAAAAAATTTTTTCCTGAATGCGGATATATCCGCGGACATCCGAGGACGGATATGGCCAAAAATTGGGACGGATACAAACGGACACGGATATGAACACGACAGATATGTCCGGACACGGATATGAAAATTGGTGTCCGTGTACACCAGGGATGTCACGGAATTCCGAAATTTTTTTGACCATCGGAATTCCATTTCCGACAATTTTCGTAAAACTTAACCAAATTTTTTTGAAATTTGGAAGATTAGTAGAGCTAAATAATAGCTATCGGACCATATTAAGATTATTAAATTTGGTTGCCTTTGAGCAAAGTTATGATCGATTAGGTTCGAAAAACAAGTAAAAAATGGCGGATTTACGAAACGCCCATAGTGGCGGAATTTACGAATTGAATGTACTTATTTTTCGTTTCTCTTCTTTGTACACGAGACACGCAAAGGATTGGCTACCGGTCCGAGTGCCGAATGTCCGAGTTCCAAATGTCCGAGCTCCGAATAGAAGAAAAAATGTATAAGTGCCGAACGTTCGAGTCCCGAATGGTCCGATAAACAAAGTGAAATTCTTTGTTTAAAACTTAAAGTAACATTTTAATCCAAAATACTTAGTGTTTACATAGTTTTCTGAGACAAACACTGGGGTTCAAGAAGCACTTTAAAAGGGTCGTGCGCATTATAAATGAAGACAGATGACATTTCACGATCCTAAACCGGATTTAAAATCTAAAAGTGTCAAAAAGTTCGTTTTAATTAACTTAGCTAAATCTTACACTATTTTGCATGCATAAAAATTTGCCAAACGTGATCTGGGTTATCAATGGGTTTATATGATATTACATTTATTTTAAACATTTTTGCCGCAATAAATATATCGGCCTCACTCATCCATTTATCATTTTCTGCTGCACAAGCGATTGGTTAAAAAAGTCACAACTTTAAGAACACAAAAAAGTCAGAATTTTTGTATATTTTGGTTCATAACTTTCTTATAGGTGGGTAAATTTTTTTTATTTTTAGAGCACTAATAGAATTCATAAACAGCCTTCGAAAGTCACTAAGTTTAAAAAATTTGGTTGCCTAGGAAAAAAGTTATGGCGCCCGAAAGTTGGCTGGCGCCGAATCGTGAGCGCTGAGTTGTAGTGTACCGGCGAGGAGATTGTTTAAATATTTTTATTTTTTTTTATTAACACGAACACGAACCCACAGCAAATATTTATGTTTTTTTCCTGGTTTTTTGCTCCATTTTTTTTAATTTAATGAAATTTTTTGAAATTTACCATACTAATACAGAGCATTTTAACGTTTATCTTACAATACCAATATTGTTTAATTTGGTTGGTTCTGAGAAAAGTTATGACGAAATTTAGCGAAAATTCAGTAAAATTGGCAGTTCTAAGAAAAATCCAGCACGATTCAAAGTTAAGTGAAGAAAAGAAAAAGGAATCAAAGAATATTTTTACAATTGAGCTTCGTAATGTGGAACAGTTGAATTACTATAAGACAAATGAGAAGGACAATAATGAAACAATTGATGAGAAAGGTGCTAGGTCGTTTGTTAAATACCGCCATTATGGGCTTTTGTTAAATCCGCCATTTTTACAAATTTTCCGAACATAATTCGTCATAACTTTGTTCAAACTCAACTAAATTAAATAATCTTGGTATCATCCGATTGGGTTTGAATAGCTCTATTAGCCATTCTAATTTCAAAAAATATGATTAACTTTTAAGAAAGTTGTGGCCGTCAAAGTGAAAAAAAATAATCTTTTTGACCATATTCTTCTTAAAATTTAATCAAATTTTTTGAAATTTGGCAGATTAATCGAGCCAATCAAGAGCTATCGTATGAAACTAAGATTGTTTAATTTGGTTAATTTTGGACAAAGTTATGACAAATTATGTTCGGAAAATCTGTAAAAGATGGCGGATTTAACAAACGCCCATAGTGGCGGAATTTAACAAACGTCCCAGCACGGATGAGAAATACAAATTGAAACAAGAAAATTTTGAAAAAATAATGGAAAAAATGTTTAAAAAATTGGAAGAAAAAGTAATGGAAAAAGAAAAACAAGAACATTCAACTTCCGCATTATCACCGTAAGTTGCCGTTCTTAATTTCATTTCATCAAAAGTTCCATTATATCGCATTTTTATTGTGGTGAGTTTTTTTATTGACATTGGTATTAAGGATGTCAAACTAACCTTGGCCAATTAAATTTTGCTTACCGTTTCCAGTTTGCCCATTCATTTCGTAACTCGCAGTTGACGATGCTCCTCGCATGCCCTTCTCCCGCTCCAAATGCGCAATTCTCGCCAGCAAAACGCGCTCTTCTTCGTCCGGATCTAAAATGTTCAAAAATTGCTAAAAAAAATATTAAATTTAATTCTTCTACCATACGCCTCTTTCAATTCTACAGTATCCTTGGCCAATTAAATTTTGCTTACCGTTTCCAGTTTGCGCATTCATTTCGTAACTCGCAGCTGACGATGCTCCTCGCATGCCCTTCTCCCGCTCCAAATGCGCAATTCGCGCCCGCAAAATTCGCTCTTTTTCGTCCGAATTCAAATGTGGAAAAATTGCTAAAAAATAAAATAATTTAATTATCATTAAATATAATTAAATTATATTTTATTTTGTTCTTTTTTACCCGTATCAGGTGAAAAATCGTCGCCATTGACTGAAAAGCCGGAAATTGACGACATTATTATATTCCCAATTGAAAATTTCACTGAAATTTACATCAATTTTATGATATTGTAGGATTAAATTTTTATAATAAATTGAAATATTTCTCGAAGGACTCAAAGTCAATTGGCAATAAATTGAAATGGCAAAAATTTATATTTCAGCCAATTCAAAGGGCACTTTGTCGGAATAAAAAAGTTTAAGAGTCTCTAAGATAATGAATAATAAAATATGGACAATTTATTTTGTCCGATTTAAATAGGAAAATGGCCAAATAATAAATGGACTAAATTAACAACAACAACAACATCCAAAACATGTGTTAAACGGCCATATTTATTTATTTATTTATTTATGATAATGATCTCTTCTCCTCTGCCTTTCTTTTGCTTTTGCCCATTTTTCTCATAATAATATTAATAATAATAATAAATTTTGTATTCTTTTGTTTGTCCTTTCTTTGCAATTTCATTTTGTTTATTCTTAAATGCATTTGTTGAGCTTTTGTTGTTGGAAATGAATTTTATATTTGTCAATATAATAGTAAATGTGTATAGTCCCATCTGGTGATGCGACATTTGCGGCGCGGGAGCCAGAAAAAATTGTAGAATGAACTAAGCCAATTATTCTTAGTGTGATTCGAAGCGCCTAAATATGCTCTACCTTATATCAAAAAATCAAAAGAATTGATTAAGTTTTGGAAAAGTTATGATAAAAAGATAACCAAAAACGGACGTTCCCAAATTTTTGAACATTTTAGGTCATAACTTTTCTGAAACTCAATCAATTCTTTTAATTTTTTTTTAGTATAATGTAAAGCATATTTAGGGGGTTCGAATGACATTAAGAATAATAGATTTAGTTCACTCTACAATTTTTTCTTGGTCACGCGCCGCAAATGTCGGCCAATCACATTAAGGTAGGGGTCTAATGGTGCCGATAGGCGCCACTATTGGAATTTTTGAAAATTTTGATGTGATTTGTTAACAGATTGTAAGCGAAAAAATGGTTCGTTTACGAGAATTTTTAGGTTGAATTTTGAAAAACCCTACGGTAAAAGACGTCCGGCGGTGCCAATAGGCGCCGCGGGGATTTTTTTTTGAAAATTTTGTGCATTCTGGTTACCGATTTTCACAAAAAAAAAGACCAATTATTGAGGATTTTTGGAAAATAAACCCGATCCATGTGATGAGCCTTTTTTTATTGGGCCAAAATGTCAAGTTCAAAGGGCATCTTTGAAATAAAGGACGAATTGAGTTTATTCGTAGCAATTGATCCAGCTTTTGCTTTGGAAGAAAAATAAATTTACTCATATTGTTTGTTAAGAAATTACACGAAAATATTCGCGCTTCAGAATTTTTTTTTTGTTTATTTTCATTTTTTCTCGCTATAAGATTTTCTTTAAAAGTCGCGTTCTTAGGGGTGTAATAATCGATTTTTTGGCAAAATCCGATTACGATTATCCGATTCCGATTATGGTCAAAAACCCGATTAATTCCGATTCCGATTCGGCACTTCCCTAAGCTGATAGACATGGATGACGGGGATCGGGAAGCGCCGGGGATGGAATGTCGGGGATCGGGTAGGGACGGTCAAATTTGTCGGGGATCGGGGATCCCGATCGGGGAATAAGGAAATTTTTTTTTTTTCAAAAAACAACCGAAATTGTATGCTTTCTGAATTGTTAATTAGTGGATGAACTAAAAGAAACCCTTTAAATACCTTTGTATGTTCGGTTTAACAAAATGACTTTTCACTGATATACTAAAATTCATTTGGCCATTTATTAAAAAAGGTTCGTAGTTTGGAAATGAGAATATTACTGGTAAAAATAAGATGTTAAAGTCCAAAATTATTTTAACCAAAAATTTTACGCTTTTTACCATGCACTTTAAAAATTGCTATAAAAGAAAAACTCGGCGGTGCCATAAGGCGTAAAAGGAAAATTTTTGATGGACTTTGTCAATAGATTTTATCCAAAATTGTCAAATTTTTAAGTCAAATTTTGGAGTAGAAAGGTATTTAAAGGGTTTCTTTTAGTTCATCCACTAATTAACAATTCAGAAAGCATACAATTTCGGTTGTTTTTTGAAAAAAAAAAAATTTCCTTATTCCCCGATCGGGATCCCCGATCCCCGACAAATTTGACCGTCCCTACCCGATCCCCGACATTCCATCCCCGGCGCTTCCCGATCCCCGTCATCCATGTCTATCAGCTTAGGGAAGTGCCGAATCGGAATCGGAATTAATCGGGTTTTTGACCATAATCGGAATCGGATAATCGTAATCGGATTTTGCCAAAAAATCGATTATTACACCCCTAAGAACGCGACTTTTAAAGAAAATCTTATAGCGAGAAAAAATGAAAATAAACAAAAAAAAAATTCTGAAGCGCGAATATTTTCGTGTAATTTCTTAACAAACAATATGAGTAAATTTATTTTTCTTCCAAAGCAAAAGCTGGATCAATTGCTACGAATAAACTCAATTCGTCCTTTATTTCAAAGATGCCCTTTGAACTTGACATTTTGGCCCAATAAAAAAAGGCTCATCACATGGATCGGGTTTATTTTCCAAAAATCCTCAATAATTGGTCTTTTTTTTTGTGAAAATCGGTAACCAGAATGCACAAAATTTTCAAAAAAAAATCCCCGCGGCGCCTATTGGCACCGCCGGACGTCTTTTACCGTAGGGTTTTTCAAAATTCAACCTAAAAATTCTCGTAAACGAACCATTTTTCGCTTACAATCTGTTAACAAATCACATCAAAATTTTCAAAAATTCCAATAGTGGCGCCTATCGGCACCATTAGACCCCTACCTTAATGTGATTGGCCGACATTTGCGGCGCGTGACCAAGAAAAAATTGTAGAGTGAACTAAATCTATTATTCTTAATGTCATTCGAACCCCCTAAATATGCTTTACATTATACTAAAAAAAATTAAAAGAATTGATTGAGTTTCAGAAAAGTTATGACCTAAAATGTTCAAAAATTTGGGAACGTCCGTTTTTGGTTATCTTTTTATCATAACTTTTCCAAAACTTAATCAATTCTTTTGATTTTTTGATATAAGGTAGAGCATATTTAGGCGCTTCGAATCACACTAAGAATAACAAAAGCTCAACAAATGCATTTAAGAATAAACAAAATGAAATTGCAAAGAAAGGACAAACAAAAGAATACAAAATTTATTATTATTATTAATATTATTATGAGAAAAATGGGCAAAAGCAAAAGAAGAAAGGCAGAGGAGAAGAGATCATTATCATAAATAAATAAATAAATAAATATGGCCGTTTAACACATGTTTTGGATGTTGTTGTTGTTGTTAATTTAGTCCATTTATTATTTGGCCATTTTCCTATTTAAATCGGACAAAATAAATTGTCCATATTTTATTATTCATTATCTTAGAGACTCTTAAACTTTTTTATTCCGACAAAGTGCCCTTTGAATTGGCTGAAATCTAAATTTTTGCCATTTCAATTTATTGCCAATTGACTTTGAGTCCTTCGAGAAATATTTCAATTTATTATAAAAATTTAATCCTACAATATCATAAAATTGATGTAAATTTCAGTGAAATTTTCAATTGGGAATATAATAATGTCGTCAATTTCCGGCTTTTCAGTCAATGGCGACGATTTTTCACCTGATACGGGTAAAAAAGAACAAAATAAAATATAATTTAATTATATTTAATGATAATTAAATTATTTTATTTTTTTAGCAATTTTTCCACATTTGAATTCGGACGAAAAAGAGCGAATTTTGCGGGCGCGAATTGCGCATTTGGAGCGGGAGAAGGGCATGCGAGGAGCATCGTCAGCTGCGAGTTACGAAATGAATGCGCAAACTGGAAACGGTAAGCAAAATTTAATTGGCCAAGGTTAGTTTGACATCCTTAATACCAATGTCAATAAAAAAACTCACCACAATAAAAATGCGATATAATGGAACTTTTGATGAGATGAAATTAAGAACGGCAACTTACGGTGATAATGCGGAAGTTGAATGTTCTTGTTTTTCTTTTTCCATTACTTTTTCTTCCAATTTTTTAAACATTTTTTCCATTATTTTTTCAAAATTTTCTTGTTTCAATTTGTATTTCTCATCCGTGCTGGGACGTTTGTTAAATTCCGCCACTATGGGCGTTTATTAAATCCGCCATCTTTTACACATTTTCCGAACATAATTTGTCATAACTTTGTCCAAAATTAACCAAATTAGACAATCTTAGTTTCATACGATAGCTCTTGATTGGCTCGATTAATCTGCCAAATTTCAAAAAATTTGATTAAATTTTAAGAAGAATATGGTCAAAAAGATTATTTTTTTTCACTTTGACGGCCACAACTTTCTTAAAAGTTAATCATATTTTTTGAAATTAGAATGGCTAATAGAGCTATTCAAACCCAATCGGATGATACCAAGATTATTTAATTTAGTTGAGTTTGAACAAAGTTATGACGAATTATGTTCGGAAAATTTGTAAAAAATGGCGGATTTAACAAAAGCCCATAATGGCGGTATTTAACAAACGACCTAGCACCTTTCTCATCAATTGTTTCATTATTGTCCTTCTCATTTGTCTTATAGTAATTCAACTGTTCCACATTACGAAGCTCAATTGTAAAAATATTCTTTGATTCCTTTTTCTTTTCTTCACTTAACTTTGAATCGTGCTGGATTTTTCTTAGAACTGCCAATTTTACTGAATTTTCGCTAAATTTCGTCATAACTTTTCTCAGAACCAACCAAATTAAACAATATTGGTATTGTAAGATAAACGTTAAAATGCTCTGTATTAGTATGGTAAATTTCAAAAAATTTCATTAAATTAAAAAAAATGGAGCAAAAAACCAGGAAAAAAACATAAATATTTGCTGTGGGTTCGTGTTCGTGTTAATAAAAAAAAATAAAAATATTTAAACAATCTCCTCGCCGGTACACTACAACTCAGCGCTCACGATTCGGCGCCAGCCAACTTTCGGGCGCCATAACTTTTTTCCTAGGCAACCAAATTTTTTAAACTTAGTGACTTTCGAAGGCTGTTTATGAATTCTATTAGTGCTCTAAAAATAAAAAAAATTTACCCACCTATAAGAAAGTTATGAACCAAAATATACAAAAATTCTGACTTTTTTGTGTTCTTAAAGTTGTGACTTTTTTAACCAATCGCTTAAAAATAGCTTATTCATACCTTCGAGACACTTAAAGCTTTCAATTGTTATAGAACTTGTAAAATTTAGTCAACAAAGAAAAAAGTTACAAAGCTCTAAACGAGTCTGGCGCCGAATCGTGAGCGCCGAATTGATGGTGTCCGCTCCTCGCGGTTGAGTCTAAAAACAGAGTTAATTTTTTTTTATGTATATTTCTTTGTTTTTCAGTAACAAAATAGAATTAACTCTGGCAAAAGCAGACGTATTTTTCGCAAGTTCAATGAACAACACTTAAATTTAAGATATTATTATTTTCTCAGCAAAATCCTCAAATGTCGGGCCTCAAATGTCTCGTCATCAAATGTCGCACCACGCTTTTATGTTGGCTTTGTTTTTTCTTTTTTCTCTGCTCAGTTATCTTTTGCTTTTCTTGTGCTTCCTTCATTTTTACATTATTAAATGAATTCGCCGTCTCTCTCACCCAAGCCGTAAATCAATCAATACTTTTAAATTCTTTTAACCATGATCTTTGTGGGCAGAGCATTCCTATTTCTTTTTGTTACTTTGCCAATGAAAACGCTTAACAAATTTATTGGTTGAACAACAGCATTAACAAATTCCTACACATTTCAAAGCCTAAATTAACAACAGGGTATGATGTTTTAAAAGACATATGTATATATAAGTGTGCATCATACAACAGAGCAATTCCGTTTTTTTTAATTTCTTCATACCAAAGAAATAAGGGAGTTTTGTTTTTATTTGTGCCTATGGATTGCTCTGTTGGTTCACTAATTCAATAATAAATGAAGTCAAACCATCTATATTATTGTTATTTTCGCAAGCATAAATAAGATGATCATAGTAATCATCTCTTCGTCCTTCCGGCACGACAATGCGCATTTGGTGATGACAATTCAGGACGGCATTCATCAGAAGTCGCCCACTGCGTCCATTACCATTAAAAAATGGATGGATTCGGCTCTTAATCAATATGTTTTAAACAAAATTTGTATGTATGTTTTAAACAAAATTTGTATGTATACTATTTTAGAGTTGCAGAAAATAAGGAAATAAAATCGCATAAATATGGAAAAATGCCAAAATATGGACGAAAAACTTTTTCCGATTTCAGGAAAAAAATATATAATCTGCAACCCTACTTATTATATATATTTATAATAAAATTACTATTTATTATTTTCCTTATCGTTTTTTGTGTTTTTTCTTAAACACAGTATGGTTTATTTATATAATGAATAAAAATTATTTAATAATATTATAAATAATGAATATATTTCTTAAATTTCCAGCCTTTCAAATTAAAACGAATGGTTTCAATGCTGTTGATGCCATAGATGTATAGTTGTTTTTTTTGACGAAATGATTCCGAGTGCAATACAGCAGATTTATTTATGTAGACGTTGATTTTTAGAAGGTGCTTGTTTACTTGTTTAATTTTATTAGGTATTATTGTTTTTTTTTAAATTTATTTTTTTACTAACCAGCTCGTAATGGGCAAACGCCGCAATACGTCCAACACCAATTTCATCGACACGGTCATTCATTTCATTTAGTTGCCTGATGAAATTGCTCATTTCCGCTGGCACATAAGTGTGGTCCGGCGGCCAATAGCTACCAACGGACACATTGACAATGCGGAGTCGGCCAGCATAATTCGCTGCCTCTGGTTTGTCACGCAAAATTCGGCGATGGATGTCCAGCACTTTCTAATATTTATTATTATTTTTTCTTTTTTTAATTAAAATAGGATATAATAAATAGAGTCCGGAAAAAAGGCACCCAAAAAACGCAAAAAAAGGCACTTTAATAGACACCAAAAATTTGCAAAAAGGCACGAAAATCCCGAAAAAGGCATTATAAATTCATCGTAGAAGCTTCAAACCAAGTGGAAAAACTGTTTTTATGCTTAAATATCGAAACTAATGCGCAGATATGCCTCAAAAGCCGGTCTCTACATAGAAATTTATTTTTTAATTTTATTAAAAAATATTTACCTTCAATATTATCGGGAAAATAATAATTTCCAAAATGTCCCAGTATTGTTCATCTCCATTGTCTCCTTCGAATGGCGCAGGGGAGTCCTCCACATAGTACGCCCTTTCTAATTGACGCCCTATTTCGGCCAAAAGTGCATTATAGGCAATTTGTTCTCTGCCAATCTCAGCTAATTGGTCAGGGTCAGCCATTATTATTTGCTCTGGAAAAAAATGAATATTATTACACTTAGGAGATAAACTGCCAAATTTAAAAAATATATTAATTTAGCCAAAACTTCCGTCTTTTATATGAACTTTTCTGGATAAAGAAAGCCGTTTGGCTTATGTATTTTCGCAATTGTTGGTTTAGGCAAAACTACCGCCTTTCGATAATCCCAGATTGTTTTATTTAATTTAAAATAACATCATTCATTTAAATTTTAAAATAAAGTAAATTATGCTTTTATATTATCCAATGCCCAACTGTGTCCTCCGGCCAACTCCGTCCCAACATATTTTGAAGTTCAAAAAGGCAAATTATATAATTCTTAAAATTTCTATTTTCACTAAACTTAATTTTCTTGGACTGACACGCCAAATTTGCTCAAACAGGTGAAAAGTGGTGATAAATATGCTGTTTAAAGGGTTTACGTTGACATTGAACTATTGGCTAGAAAAATATTGCCGGTTTTTGAAAATTTTTGCCCGCTTTTTTACTCGCTCGCCCGGTTTGGTTTTGGCGATCGCACCACCTCTGTTTGGGACAGGCGAGCGATAATCGTCGGTTCCGGCAATTACCACATTTGTTGGAGCTGTACAACAATGACGAAAACGTGCAAATGACTTTAGATCAGTAAGATCGCATTTGGTATTTTTTTGACATTTGGTCTTCCCCCAGCTCTAAGGTTTTGTTTTTTTTATCGAAATCGGAGAAAAATTCCGATTTTAAATGTATTTTTTGAATTGATTTTCTTATTGAAGCCAATAAAATATTATTATTTAATTACAATTTTTTGAAGAGATTTTTTAATATTTTTAAAGTTTCCAGGCGGCGCCTAGAGACGCGCCGTGACTGATAAAAACTCGTTAACCGTGAGCCGTGATCGAAAAACCCGTGAAATTCAGGGTGACCGTGACCGTGAATCACGGCGCATTTCTAGCGGCGCCTGTCAGCACCGCTGGGCATTCTCTCCCTTTGAAAATTTTCAAAATAAGACAAAATTTATTCTTTTAGGGGAAAATTGTTATACTAATCCAGGGATGCCAATGTCCTTTTTTAAAGAAATGTTCTTTTTTGGAGAGGCGAATCTTAAATTATGATATTATTTTAGATTTTTATTTTTCCCGGCGGCGCCTGTCGGTACCGTCGACTCTTTTTTCGAAATTAAACAAAATTTGGGAGGTAATTTAAAAGAGTTTATCATTTTTGGGATAGTGAAAGTAGGGAACTGATTTATTCCTTAATTTTTTCATGTTTATTTACGGCTTATAAAAATAAAAAGAAAACCTTTTTAGTTTAGTTTCAAGCTTTTTTGTCTTTGCGAACCATTTTTCGCTTACAATCTGTTAACAAATCACATCAAAATTTTCAAAAATTCCAATAGTGGCGCCTATCGGCACCATTAGACCCCTACCTTAATGTGATTGGCCGACATTTGCGGTGCGTGACCAAGAAAAAATTGTAGAGTGAACTAAATCTATTATTCTTAATGTCATTCGAACCCCCTAAATATGCTTTACATACTAAAAAAAAATTAAAAAAATTGATTGAGTTTCAGAAAAGTTATGACCTAAAATGTTCAAAAATTTGGGAACGTCCGTTTTTGGTTATCTTTTTATCATAACTTTTCCAAAACTTAATCAATTCTTTTGATTTTTTGATATAAGGTAGAGCATATTTAGGCGCTTCGAATCACACTAAGAATAATTGGCTTAGTTCATTCTACAATTTTTTCTGGCTCCCGCGCCGCAAATGTCGCATCACCAGATGGGACTATACACATTTACCATTATATTGACAAATATAAAATTCATTTCCAACAACAAAAGCTCAACAAATGCATTTATGAATAAACAAAATGAAATTGCAAAGAAAGGACAAACAAAAGAATACAAAATTTATTATTATTATTAATATTATTATGAGAAAAATGGGCAAAAGCAAAAGAAAGGCAGAGGAGAAGAGATCATTATCATAAATAAATAAATAAATAAATATGGCCGTTTAACACATGTTTTGGATGTTGTTGTTGTTGTTAATTTAGTCCATTTATTATTTGGCCATTTTCCTATTTAAATCGGGCAAAATAAATTTTCCATATTTTATTATTCATTATCTTAGAGACACTTAAACTTTTTTATTCCGACAAAGTGCCCTTTGAATTGGCTGAAATATAAATTTTTGCCATTTCAATTTATTGCCAATTGACTTTGAGTCCTTCGAGAAATATTTCAATTTATTATAAAAATTTAATCCTACAATATCATAAAATTGATGTAAATTTCAGTGAAATTTTCAATTGGGAATATAATAATGTCGTCAATTTCCGGCTTTTCAGTCAATGGCGACGATTTTTCACCTGATACGGGTAAAAAAGAACAAAATAAAATATAATTTAATTATATTTAATGATAATTAAATTATTTTATTTTTTAGCAATTTTTCCACATTTGAATTCGGACGAAAAAGAGCGAATTTTGCGGGCGCGAATTGCGCATTTGGAGCGGGAGAAGGGCATGCGAGGAGCATCGTCAGCTGCGAGTTACGAAATGAATGCGCAAACTGGAAACGGTAAGCAAAATTTAATTGGCCAAGGATACTGTAGAATTGAAAGAGGCGTATGGTAGAAGAATTAAATTTAATATTTTTTTTAGCAATTTTTGAACATTTTAGATCCGGACGAAGAAGAGCGCGTTTTGCTGGCGAGAATTGCGCATTTGGAGCGGGAGAAGGGCATGCGAGGAGCATCGTCAACTGCGAGTTACGAAATGAATGGGCAAACTGGAAACGGTAAGCAAAATTTAATTGGCCAAGGTTAGTTTGACATCCTTAATACCAATGTCAATAAAAAAACTCACCACAATAAAAATGCGATATAATGGAACTTTTGATGAAATGAAATTAAGAACGGCAACTTACGGTGATAATGCGGAAGTTGAATGTTCTTGTTTTTCTTTTTCCATTACTTTTTCTTCCAATTTTTTAAACATTTTTTCCATTATTTTTTCAAAATTTTCTTGTTTCAATTTGTATTTCTCATCCGTGCTGGGACGTTTGTTAAATTCCGCCACTATGGGCGTTTGTTAAATCCGCCATCTTTTACAGATTTTCCGAACATAATTTGTCATAACTTTGTCCAAAATTAACCAAATTAAACAATCTTAGTTTCATACGATAGCTCTTGATTGGCTCGATTAATCTGCCAAATTTCAAAAAATTTGATTAAATTTTAAGAAGAATATGGTCAAAAAGATTATTTTTTTTCACTTTGACGGCCACAACTTTCTTAAAAGTTAATCATATTTTTTGAAATTAGAATGGCTAATAGAGCTATTCAAACCCAATCGGATGATACCAAGATTATTTAATTTAGTTGAGTTTGAACAAAGTTATGACGAATTATGTTCGGAAAATTTGTAAAAAATGGCGGATTTAACAAAAGCCCATAATGGCGGTATTTAACAAACGACCTAGCACCTTTCTCATCAATTGTTTCATTATTGTCCTTCTCATTTGTCTTATAGTAATTCAACTGTTCCACATTACGAAGCTCAATTGTAAAAATATTCTTTGATTCCTTTTTCTTTTCTTCACTTAACTTTGAATCGTGCTGGATTTTTCTTAGAACTGCCAATTTTACTGAATTTTCGCTAAATTTCGTCATAACTTTTCTCAGAACCAACCAAATTAAACAATATTGGTATTGTAAGATAAACGTTAAAATGCTCTGTATTAGTATGGTAAATTTCAAAAAATTTCATTAAATTAAAAAAAATGGAGCAAAAAACCAGGAAAAAAACATAAATATTTGCTGTGGGTTCGTGTTCGTGTTAATAAAAAAAAATAAAAATATTTAAACAATCTCCTCGCCGGTACACTACAACTCAGCGCTCACGATTCGGCGCCAGCCAACTTTCGGGCGCCATAACTTTTTTCCTAGGCAACCAAATTTTTTAAACTTAGTGACTTTCGAAGGCTGTTTATGAATTCTATTAGTGCTCTAAAAATAAAAAAAATTTACCCACCTATAAGAAAGTTATGAACCAAAATATACAAAAATTCTGACTTTTTTGTGTTCTTAAAGTTGTGACTTTTTTAACCAATCGCTTGTGCAGCAGAAAATGATAAATGGATGAGTGAGGCCGATATATTTATTGCGGCAAAAATGTTTAAAATAAATGTAATATCATATAAACCCATTGATAACCCAGATCACGTTTGGCAAATTTTTATGCATGCAAAATAGTGTAAGATTATTTAGCTAAGTTAATTAAAACGAACTTTTTGACACTTTTAGATTTTAAATCCGGTTTAGGATCGTGAAATGTCATCTGTCTTCATTTATAATGCGCACGACCCTTTTAAAGTGCTTCTTGAACCCCAGTGTTTGTCTCAGAAAACTATGTAAACACTAAGTATTTTGGATTAAAATGTTACTTTAAGTTTTAAACAAAGAATTTCACTTTGTTTATCGGACCATTCGGGACTCGAACGTTCGGCACTTATACATTTTTTCTTCTATTCGGAGCTCGGACATTTGGAACTCGGACATTCGGCACTCGGACCGGTAGCCAATCCTTTGCGTGTCTCGTGTACAAAGAAGAGAAACGAAAAATAAGTACATTCAATTTCGTAAATTCCGCCACTATGGGCGTTTCGTAAATCCGCCATTTTTTACTTGTTTTTCGAACCTAATCGATCATAACTTTGCTCAAAGGCAACCAAATTTAATAATCTTAATATGGTCCGATAGCTATTATTTAGCTCTACTAATCTTCCAAATTTCAAAAAAATTTGGTTAAGTTTTACGAAAATTAGGACTGTGAAAATGAAAAATAAAAATATTTTTGACTGTATTTATTTAAATTTATTCAAAATTTTTGAAATAGAGCTATCCAATAGCTATCGGATGATACCAGGATTATTTAATTTTGTAGCTTTTGAGCAAAGTTATGACCAATTATGTTCGGAAAATCTGCAAAATATGGCGGATTTACGAAACGCCCATAGTGGCGGAATTTACGAAACGACCTAGCACCAAATTCTTTGCCTTTTTTATGAGTTAATCAATTTTTTGAGATTTGGATGGCTCTAGAGCTAATCAAAGGCTGCTGGAAACATGCGGACGGAAATATGCGGACGGAAAAATGCGGACGGAAATTTGCGGACGGAAATTTGCGGATTTCTATTGAAAAAAAGTTAATCGAAGAGTGTGCCTCATCAGTACGGCTCTTATCTAAAATTTGTGAGTAAACAACAGTGTGTTTATCAATGGAAATGGGCCTAACACACTGTTTTTTACTCAAAAAACTGATGAGGCACACTCTTCGATTAACTTTTTTTCAATAGAAACCCGCAAATTTTCGTCTGCAAATTTCCGTCCGCAAATTTCCGTCCGCAAATTTCCGTCCGCAAAGTTCCGTCCGCATTTTTCCGTCCGCATATTTCGCGCCGCGCAATCAAAAGCTATAGTACGATACCATGATTGTTTAATTAGTTAAAAATCAGTAAAAATAGAGGGATTTAACAAACAACTTAGGTATGAACATAAATGAAGTGGAGAAATAATAAAGTCCTGGAATGGGTTTGTTTACGAGCTAATATTCCTCAAAAAAGAGAGATAACTAGGGCTCGAATTTTTTAGGTGCTAAAAATCGCGAATAGGTACTTAAATAGTTGCTAAAAAAGAGCAAAATAGGTGCTAAAAACCCGAAAACCCCCAAAATAGGTGCAAAAAAGGTGACAAACAACTGAACGAAAAATGCCCAAAAATTTTTAAAAAAAGGTTATTTTTCCCCAAAACTCTTAAAAACAACTTAATAACACTATTGCCTTAAATAATTAAAAAAGGATTTTTTAAAAATTAAGAAATTTTCGTAAAAATTTTGAAATAAATTGTTAAAATAATTTTGGATTTTTCACTATCTTGTCAAGAAAAATTTGAAAAATTTTTGCATCGACAAAATTTTTTCTACTTCTTTTTAAAAAAAGTCTGGTTTTTAGGGGGGTATATTTTATAGTTTTTGCATTTTTTTCACAAATTTTTTGGTCACAAGCAAAAGGGCCAGGCTCGTTTCAGCCCCCACAATTCGGCCCCAAGATCGTTTCGGCTTCGGGGTCGTTTCGGCCCAAACCAGAAAAGCAAAAACAAAATAAAGCTATCAAAATTTTTTTTTTATAAACTAGGGGCCCCCTAAGCCTAGGCTTAAGCAAGCTTAGAGCTTAGGTTAGTTGCTTTTTCGAGGGATTTCTTAGGTTTAGTGTAATAGACAGTTGGCCTACCAGTGCTTTAAAAACACCCATTTGCAATTACATTTTTTTAATTCCAAAACTAACGTATGGTTTAAAAAAATTCCAAATTTTTTTTTTGTTTTTCTAAAATTTCTTAAAATTTTTAAAAAACCGAACCCTATTTTTAATGTTTGGGTTAAGTTTTCCAAAGACAGGGGGGTCGATTTTGAAAAACTAAGGGTTAAGTTTTCAAAAAAAATATATTGCTGACTTAGGTTTTAAAAAAAACTAGGGGGGGTAAGTCTTCAAAAAAATTTTGGGCACGGTTTTACCGTTTTTGGCTTGGGCCGAAACGACCCCGGGGCCGAAAAACTGGGGCCGAAACAACCTCGACCCCAAGCAAAATAGTTGCAAAATGCCAAAATAAGTGCCAATAGTTTTTAGATGCTAAACCCACAAAATAGGTAAAAATAGGTGCTAAAAAAATCGCTCTAATTCGAAAATTGTTCGGAGAAAATGTGTTTTTCGTGCTTCTCTCAACAAGAGCTATGCGCAAAAAAAGCAGGTAAAAACTAGAGGTGCGTCGTGATTCACGGTCACGGTCACGGTGAATTTCACGGGTTTTTTCTGTCACGGTCACGGTCACGGTTCACGGGGTCTATTCACGGTTTTACCGTGAAAAATTTACACTGGATAAAATTGGAAAATTTGCGGGATTTTATTTTCCAAGAATAATTGCTGAAAGAAATTAGGAAAAAGGGAATGCAGGAGACAAAATTGAAAATTTTGTGTTAAGTCCGCCCCCGCTCATGGCAGGAAATTTTAGTTTTTAAATTGTTTTTTCCACAAATCAGTTTGTTTAAACGAAATTTTGAAAATAAAGCGATCCAATAACTATTATAATTAATATTTGCCAAGTTTTTTGACAATTTCTCTATGTAAATTTCATTTTTTCAAAATTTTTCCGGTGGCGCCTAGCGGCACCACCGACCCTTCCATATTCGTAATTTAAAATGAAAAAGTCTTATTTCAAAAGCTAAAAATACTGTCATAGGGAACTAATATGGCTCAAAACAGTTGATTTTCTAAATAGAATGCTATTTAAAGAAATTTGGAATCGCATTTAAAAAAATGTCCTTATTTTTGACCCCAAATCCTTATTTTTAACAAGCCATGTCCTTATTTCGGAAAATTTTCGATGGGAGTCTCTGCTTTTAACTTAAATTTTTCGCAATTTAACTCGAAAAACCCTCCAAAATTAACCAGTTTTTGGTCAAATCTGTTAATAAATCACACCCAGATTTTCTAATTTTTGCCCGGCGGCGCCTATCGGCACCGCCGGCTTCCATTCCCTCATCAAGGTTTCTGAAATTCCGAAAATCTATATCAAAATTTGTTTTTTGTGCAAATTTGCTATCAAAATTCAGTCGAATGGATTGCTGATTCTCAAATAAATAAAATTGTTAATGAAGTCATGACTTATCTTCAGGCATAACACTTATTTTGGGAGAAAAAAAAAACTAATTTCCGACCATCTAAAAAACTTGTCCCCAATTTTGTGTACCCCTACAAGCAGTGTCAAAAGTGAAAGAATTTTTTTCTAAATTGGTTGGGCCCAGTAGTCCCCCCACCTATTCAATTTACCCCTAAAAAATTAATAAAAAAATTATTAAAAACCCAGAATTTAAATAAAAAAAAAATCAAAAAAAAAAAAATTAAAAAAATCAAAATTAAAAAAAAATTCACGGTTCACGGTCACGGTTACCGTGAATTTCACGGGTTTTTTCTATCACGGTCACGGTCACGGTTCACGGGGTCAGTCCAATTTTGTGTACCCCTACAAGCAGTGTCAAAAGTGAAAGAATTTTTTTCTAAATTGGTTGGGCCCAGTAGTAATCAAAAAAAAAAAAAATTAAAAAATCAAAATTAAAAAAAAATTCACGGTTCACGGTCACGGTTACCGTGAATTTCACGGGTTTTTTCTATCACGGTCACGGTCACGGTTCACGGGGTCAGTTCACGGTCACGGTCACGGTTCACGGGGTCAATTCACGGTCACGGTCACGGTTCACGCTTCACGGGTTTTATCAGTCACGGCGCACCTCTAGTAAAAACCTAAAAAGCCGGGCCCTAGAGATAACTCGTTGCGGTTTGAAAAAATATAAACGGAAAAGGATCAAAGTGCAGTTGTCTTTTAATGAAATCGTCGTCTTCTTTTTGTTTTTTTAGCGTTTTCTTCTGCTTTGAATTTTTGATACATATCATCTACAAAATCTTCCCTTGCTTTATCATATTTGTCTTCAGTGCAAGTTTGTTTCAATGCCTCCAATTCAGCATCGAAAACTTTACTATACACTGTAAATAAATGGGATTTGTGCTTGAATTTATGACATTATATGACTACGGCAACAAAATGGCGATTAACGGCATTGTTTTTGAACGCTTTTGGCCAACGCCGAACGCGTTAGCCTAAAGTGAAGAGATGAAAACAACTCTTCACAAATAATTTTGGAAAATACTTATATGGTGCCTCGAAATTTACGCTAATATATGCGCCCCAGACATTTGCCCCCACCCTCGACTTTTGCGCCCCGACAATTTTTTGAAAATTTCCAAAAAGATCAAACAAACCTAAAAATTTTAGAAAAAAATTTCGCCATTTTCTCCGAAGCAATTCAAAAGTAAAATAACCCATATTAGCTTCATAATGTGAAAAAAATGACTAACCATGAAAAATGGATTAACTATCCGTTGGTTAATTCTGTCCCGTCTAACTTACCTAATAATCCTTCCAATTCATCGGCACTTATTTGCGGTTCATTTTGTTCTCCATTTTTTCTATCACACACTTCTTTTGCCATTAATATAAGATGTTCTTGGAATGTCATTTCCGGGATTTCTAAAGTTTATAAATGAGAAAAAATTCAATACTTTTAGGAGCGATGCTCGAGACAGAAGCTTTCCCAGGCTCGAGACTGAGACCGCAAAAACAGGAGATTTTTCTCGAATCAAGACCCGAAACAGATATTTTTTCACTTTTTAATTTATTTAAAATTATTAAAAAATAAATCTTTTTAAGTGAAGTATAGGAATGTCCTTTCGAAAATCCAAAATAGGGGCGCCGAGCTTAAAAATAGGGGCAAAATTCTTGGCATGTAATTTTTCGCTTTAAAATCATTAAAAAATAAAACTTTCAAATATTCTTTTTTTCATTCCCTTTCATATACTAAAGCAAATCAGATTCGGCTTACAAAATCGGAGTTGTTTTTTGATTTATACCCTATTATTATTTTTGCCTTTGGGTTACCGATGGTGCCGATAGGCGTCGCCCGATTTGTTGACAGATTAGGCACAACAATGGGGGTGTAATTAAAATTAAATTTAACATAAATTCATTTTTATTTCAAGAATTTAGGGGCCCCCACCCAAAAGGACAAAATATATACCATTCTCTGAATTTGCTATATAATTCAGTTCTTTTTCATTAAAAATTGTGATTTCGTCTTTTCCACTACCTCCCTTCAATATACGACAATTACAATGCCCAAAATAACAACATTCTGTAAATTCATTAATCACAGTGGTCAAACTGTCGATTGAAGGTCTAAAAAATGGGAACAAAATATATGAGCCTTAGAAAATTTTTGAGCAATATTTTTGAAGATTATTATTAACAGTCGCGTTTTTATAAAAGTCCATTCTTAGGGGTGTTTTTTTTATATTTTTTGTGGTCCTAAAGAAAATTTCCGGAAAATGCCAAAAACATTCCATACAAACGTGGCTAAATATGCTTTTATTCTTGAAAACGCCCAAACAAAACCTTACAACTTTAATCCTAAATATTAGATTATTATTTGAAACTTTTATAACTAATTCACACCAGGGCTGGGACGCGGACGAAAAAATTCCGCGGTCGCGGATCGCGGTTGAAATTTGCCGCGGTCGCGATACGCGAATCGCGGAAAAAAAGGCCGCGAATCGCGCGTCGCGAATCGCGGTCGCGTCCCAGCCCTGATTCACACACCTAAATTAGCAATTTTTTAGAATTTTTTCATTTTTAAGCATATTATGTTTTAGGGCCTAAAAATTTTTAATCACGAATTAGTCATTGTATAATAATTTTCATACATACCAAACTGCTCAAAATTCTCAAAATAATCACCCAAAAATGGCGAAATAGGCACACAAATAGGCAATTAGGATTTATGCACTAAAACCCCCAAATAGGCAAAAAAAAACTAATAAAAAAGAGTTATAGAAACTGCAAACCAAGAGGAAAATGTTTTTTCCTGCTTATCTCAGTGTATTATTAAATGCACAAAAAATTAAGGTGTTTTCCTAAAAATCCAATGCTCCAATGCATAATAATAATAATAATAAACCAACAAATAGCTCATTACTTGCGCCTGGCGTAAGCTTTTGAAAATAGTGGCTTCACAGCAGCAAATCCGTAGCGTACTCGAACCAAATATTCATATAAAATATGCAAAATTCGGAGTTTTTTTTCCCATTTAATTTTTGTTTCTCCCTTTGCGGAACAAAAGCGAGGCGGCTTGCCCAGAAAAGATTTGCCTTGCCAATCCTTCATCGTCTGATACATTTTGATAAGAGAAGGTTGGTTTTTCATTCCTCCTTGCAAAAAAGCAACAAATTCATCGTCTTTGGCCTAAATATGTAAGTTTCTTTCCGTGTGTCGGCAAAACGATAAATTATGTGCTTTCCGACAGAAGGGAAAGCAGGCCGCTGACTCACCCGACAGAAGAAGGTGAGTCTTTTTGTCGCGGAAATGGACAAAAAATCACACTTTTTATTAGCCCTAGATGATAAAGGGGAAACTTAAGAAATGTAATGGAAATACTCAAAAATGGCCATTTTTAGGCAAAAATCCATTGAAAATCAGGCTAAATTTTCAAAATTTTCCCCGGTGGTGCCTATCGGCACTACCGGACCCGCCCGCCCCCCCCCTCCATTCACCATTCACTTAGGTTCTATCAAAAATATTATTCAAAAATCACTAAAATAGGGCATTTTTTAAACAAGCCGAAAAACACAAATAAAAATTAAATCAAGTTACTAAAGTTGGAACTGGAAATAAGGCCAAAAACCGGTTTCGGTTTTCGGTTAACCGAGTCTGGGCCAAAAACCGAAACCGAAAACCGGGGGTAGCAAAACCGGCCTATCCGAAAACCGGGGGGACCGGTTTTAAACCGGTCGTTTCCTACACTATTATTTACATTTACGCTTTACACACTTTAATTTTTGTTTCTCCCTTTGCGTTGCCCGGCAAAGATTTGCATTGCCAATCCTTCTTCGTCTGATACATTTTGATAAGAGAACATTGGTTTGCTAGAATTTTCCATTCGTATGCTCCTTCTTTCATTCCTCCTTGCAAAAAAGCAACAAATTCATCGTCTTTGGCCTAAATATGTAAGTTTCTTTCCGTGTGTCGGCAAAACGATAAATTATGTGCTTTCCGACAGAAGGGAAAGCAGGCCGCTGACTCACCCGACAGAAGAAGGTGAGTCTTTTTGTCGCGGAAATGGACAAAAAATACAAAAGGAAATTGCTTTCCTCTTGTCTGATTTTTCACACTTTTTATTAGCCCTAGATGATAAAGGGGAAACTTAAGAAATGTAATGGAAATACTCAAAAATGGCCATTTTTAGGCAAAAATCCATTGAAAATCAGACTAAATTTTCAAAATTTTCCCCGGTGGTGCCTATCGGCACTACCGGACCCGCCCGCCCCCCCCCCCCCCCTCCATTCACCATTCACTTAGGTTCTATCAAAAATATTATTCAAAAATCACTAAGTGCATTTTTTAAACAAGCCGAAAAACACAAATAAAAATTAAATCAAGTTACTAAAGTTGGAACTGGAAATAAGGCCAAAAACCGGTTTCGGTTTTCGGTTAACCGAGTCTGGGCCAAAAACCGAAACCGAAAACCGGGGGTAGCAAAACCGGCCTAACCGAAAACCGGGGGGACCGGTTTTAAACCGGTCGTTTCCTACACTACTATTTACATTTACGCTTTACATACTTTATTAATTGAGATTTTATTTTTTTTTTGTAAAAAAAAAATTTTTTCCTGAATGCGGATATATCCGCGGACATCCGAGGACGGATATGGCCAAAAATTGGGACGGATACAAACGGACACGGATATGAACACGACAGATATGTCCGGACACGGATATGAAAATTGGTGTCCGTGTACACCAGGGATGTCACGGAATTCCGAAATTTTTTTGACCATCGGAATTCCATTTCCGACGTTTTTGGGGTTCGGAATTCCGATTTCCGATTTCCTAAATTTTTTGGAGCCTCGGAATTCCGATTTCCGAAATTTTTTTTGGGCATCGTTTGACATCCCTGGTGCACACCCCTGGTGTTACGCCTTGTGATTTTGCAACCCCTTTTGTTGATCTTTTTAAAATTTTGGCGTGTGATTTCATAAAAATCCAATTATGCCCGGGCATTAATTTTCCAAATTATTATCGATCAAAAGGAAAAAGTTTTTTTTTTTTTTTGAAACTCACCTTCATATTAAAGTCAAATGATGGTAACTCAGAAACAATGTCATAAATGTCGACGGATGGTAAAACGGAAGAAGATGCTGCTTCAGAAGAAGATCCTTCGGCTTTTCTTTCCTTTGCCATTATTTCCTCGGTTTCATTGGCCTTTTTTCCCAATTTTTCCAACATATTTTTCATTATTTTCTCAAATTTTTCTCTCTCCAATTTTTCTTCTTCAGTTGTTTCCTTTGCATTTGTCTTATAATAATCCAATTCTTTCTCATTTTGCAGTTCAATTGTTACAGTTGGCACATAATTTCCTGTACCATCCAAACGCCCCACCACTGTATAATTGTCCAAATATTTGAAGTATTTGTAACTTTTTGTATTGGCAAAATACGCCATCACTTTCACCAGTTCAATTTCCCGCGGAGTATCATCGTCTTTTTCGCGAAATACGAAAATTGGGCTCACAACTTCATGTCCAGCGTAAACGTTCAAGAAATATTCGTACAAAATGTCCAAATATTCATGGTATTTTTTGCATTTCTTCTGACAAACAAAGTCAGAATGCCAATTTTTTCTCATGTGATGCAAAATGCCAAGATGAATGCCAAATAATTGTGCCAAAAACCCTTTGTATTCATTTAGTGAATGTTTCTCGCAAAATTGGTCAAAATTGTGGGCTCCTTTCACAAATGCAACAAATGCATTGTTGCCAAGCTAATAAATAAGGATGCAAAAAATATGTATGTACAAAAAGTGATCAAAATATGTACATAAATATGTAAATAAAGTGCCACAGTGTCGGAGAATACGAATCTAACACCCAATCTTCCCATTGCGATCTCAAAACCAGATGTCGAACAAAAGCTCGACAATTTTCATGCATATGAGTAGGGTTGTTTTTGAAACCGAACCGAAACCAACCGAAAACCGAATTCGGTTCGGTTTGAAACCGCCAACCCTACATATGAGTCCTTTTGTCGTGTAATAAATTTTTGAATTTTCAACTTTTTGTTCGAGTTTAAGTTCGGGCTTCGCAATGGGACGAATTGGAAGTCAGAAACGAATTCCAAAAACAATTTTATTTCAAAATAAATTGAAGATTTTTTTTTCGCAAAGGAGGCCAGTCTACAGACCATTTTACAGGGTCACAAGCAGGGCTGCACAAAAATTTCAAAAAAAAAAAAAAAATAGAACGAATTTATAAATAAAAATACTCTGGCGCCCAAACATGGGCATTCAAATGTTATTGGCGCCTAACGACTCGCTTCCGCTCCGAGTGTCGAAATTTTCTTGGTTTTTTTGCCTTTAATAAATTTTTCGCGTTTCGTCCACAAATGTCAGGACGCGGAAAATTGCATTTTTTGAGCTATTTTAGTCAAAATCACATAAAAAGGAGATTTCCCTACACAAAGCCAAGCGAAATAAATTTTATATTTCAAAAATTAATAGATATAAATAAGAAAATATTTCTTTGAGAATTAATTTTGGACAAAAAATTTAGATTTGAGGTGGAAAATTTTTTGAGAAATCTCATTAAAAACTCCGAAAATGTAAAAAAAAAAAAATGCAAATAAAAGTCCCAACTTTTATAAGCAAATGCGAAAAAGCCTTTGTTTTCCTACTGATTAGACCATCTAGAATGCAGGAAAAATATGTATTTACAAATTTACATAAAATTGGCATCCCTACTAACAAATAAAAAATTAATAATTAAAATTTTTATTCAAATTCAAACTTGCCTTTGCCGAAGTTGAAATTGAACAGGGGATCAAGGAATAAAAAGTGATGATCACAGCAACAAAATATAGAAGAAAATAAGCCATTTTCTATTTTTTGAAAAAGATTATAGAAAAAAAATGAAATAGATATGCTTCAAAAAAGTATTTGGGACCGTTTCGGTTAACAAGATAACCGAAACCGAGCATTTCGGTTAACCGAACTGAAACCGATTACCGAACAGAATTTTCTTCGGTTTTCGGTTCGGTTCCGTTTGGCTTCAAACCGACAACCCTATATATTATATGATTTTGTGCTTAATTTGCCTTTCTTGCGCTTATTTCGTGCTTATTTTGACAATTATTTTTTTTGTTTAAAGTCCGGGCTCTTATTCAAATTCATAAATTGACCATTTTTGATAATTTCGTTTAAATTTATTTTTTATAAAATTCGTCAATCGTCACCGCCGGTTCTCCATCTCTATGAAATTTTCAAAACTTTCTAAAGAATAAAGCCTCAAAATCGATTATGTATGGGACAAGATTGTTAATAAAAAAGATTAATTTCAAAATTTCCCACGGCAGCGCCCTATTCGTACCGTCTATTGCCAAAAGATACTTAAGCAGAAGCTAATTGATTAATCCCTCACAAAAAAATCATTTAAAATTTGAAAAAATCAGAATTCTTGGGAGTTTTGATTTATAACTTTTCGAAAGATCATTATTTTTATTTTTTTATTATTAATGAGCTAATAGAGCTTTTGAAGAGCTTTCGAATGATAACAAATTGGAAAAAATTTTTAGCCCCTTTTTTCAAATCACATTCACAGAAAAAATATGTAAATCCATATAACCTTGAGCCCCATTTTATTGTTAGAAATTTGATTACATCGACATTTATAAAAATAAATGTTAATATAAATAACTTGAGAAGAGCGGTACCAGTATTTTTGGAAAAAACCGGCCCGTGATGATCAATACCAGTACCGACTTTTCGACAGGTACCGGCCAGGGCTGCACAAAAATTTCAAAATTTTTCGAAAACAAACCCAAAAACCCCGTTAAAAAAACGCATCAAAATGCCTTCGAAAAAAGAATATGCTAATAAAAAAATTTAAGGGCAATTCGGCTTTAAAGGAATTAAGAGTTCAATGGCACCGATAAGGGCCGACGGAAAATTTGAAAATCGATGTGCTTTATTAAGGTTACCTATCATTTCGTCACTGATCAGTAGGGCTGCGAAAAATATGGAGTAAAAATCGCAAAATATGGACATAAATATGGAAAAAGGCCAAAATATGGAAAATATGGATTTAAAAAACCATCCTAGAAGCTTCAAACCAAGCTAAAAACACGTTTTTTGTGCGTTTCAGGCCGTTCCGAGTTCAGAAAAAAAATATGGATTTCCATATAAATGACAGCCCTACTGATCAGTTCGTCACTGAAATTTTTTTTTCTCTTAAAAAACGAGTTTTAGGGGCTTTTTGGGGTCGTTGATCGCGAATCTGAAACCATTTCCACCAATTCCAAACCCCCCGGACCCGAATTCAAACAAAAATTCGAAAAAAAATTTAATCGATTTTTAGAATTTATAATGACATAAAAACAGCAAAAAATTGTCTACAATTACGAACGGCTATTTTATACTCCCTCTAGCCAAAAAATTGAATTTTTGGTTTTTCGAGTTTTTGTTCGAATTCGGGTCCAGAGTTCGGAATTGGTCTAATGGATGTAAGATTCGTGTCAGCGACCCCTAACCCACCTAAATTTTTAAGACAAAAAATTTCAATGACGAACTGATCAGTGACGAAATGATTGGTCACCCTTAATTAATAGGATTTATTGTTAAATTGACATTTTGAGGACTTAATATATGAGGAATCCAACAGTGATAGCCCAACAATAAGAAAATCCGCTAATACATATATTTTAAAATAAAAAAAACATACATAATGAGCTAATTAAAATGGCTTAATACTGACAAATCAAAAATTTAACCCAAAATAAAAAAGGCAGGTCCATGTCCAAGAGCCTAGCCAAGCTAAATGCTAAAATTTGGGCAGAAAATAGTTGACTAGGATAAGATTTTTTTTTATCTTTCCAATGCAAGTGTCATTTGATTTGTTTGGCACTGCTTTTATAATGCCATTCCAACCGCTCGCCTCAGAATGTGCCCTTGTTGGAGAAATATTACATGGCAGACGGGCAGCACATTTAGAGAGCATGCCAATTGAAGAGAAAGGAGCGAGAGAAGCTGCAGGGAGAATGAGTTGGCAATAGTAAGTTGGTAAAATTTGGCACCATCAGCTCATGGATTTGCCATTTTGCTATACATTTTAAGTCATACATACAACACATAGCCGGGCATTAACATACACAATACGGCAGAGAAAGAGATGGATAGAAATAATGCATATACATATTAATAAGAAAATTTACAACAACAAAGACACAGAACATACAAAGGTTGTGTCTCAAATATGCATAGGTGCCCGGTGATTTCGTCATTTAAATAATCTAATTTATTAACTTCTTTTTTGCTCAATTTATAAAATTAAATTTATATTTTGATAAAAATTGAATAAAATAAAATAAATGTATTTTGCATAAATCTTGGAATTCACTGACGAAATCACTCATTGACGAAATCGCATGGCACCTAAATATATATGTCCACTATCCACCAACTGAATTTGCACCCAAAATGGCAAAATTTTGGCCATTGATCAGGCAAGACTGGGGCAACGTTTCAATAATGCAATGTCTTTTTTTATCAATGAGAATCATCGAATGTGAAATGCATGCCCATAGAAAAGTCGATAAAAAGGTCAATTTACGCTTGAAAAAATGTAAGGCATTCATTATATTAATATTACGATTTTGCCTGAGCGCCATTTCAGGCCCATTTAATACCGAAGGCATTTTAAATGAGAGGCGGAATTGTGCAACCGGACTGGGTCAGTTTAGCGTGGCAATGTACGCATGACACAAGGGCATGACTTAGTATAAGAAAAAAATTTTGATGAATGCGTTAATATTAGGGTTGAGCGGGACCGGGACCGGGACCGGGCCGGGAATCCCGGTTTTTAGGTCCCGGGCCCCGGTCCCCGGTCCCGGTTTTCAAAAAAAGGAAAGTCCCGGTCCCGAAAATTGGGTCCCGGCGGGACCGGGACTAACCGGGACCAAATATGCACTGGTAAGAATGGGAGTCTGAGTAAGAAATTGTTAAGAAAAATTGGGGAAAATGGAAAAATTTCGTATTTTAAATAACATTTCGCCAAAATTTATTCACATATTCTCGCTCCATTATTTTATGTTGTGTTTGCTATATGGAAAGTCAGACAACACAACTCAATTTCCACCACGTTTACTTTCCATTTTGAGTGATTTTGATTCTTTGGCGGACGTCGATGGAGAAAAGAGCGATGAAAGCATTAAATGTAAAAATTTTATGCTTATTGGTCATGTTGGCTAATTGCTCATTTTTTTAGACGACATTTGGAAGCCAAAGTCACCCGGAAGTGTTTCAGTTCCGTTGGCAATTTCAGGAACTTCGCAATCGTCCCAATCGACGCGCATTCAGCTTCAGTTAGCTGCATACAAGGCATTTGACCGGCCATCGGTCAACATTGATCTTTTTACTTAGTGGAGAGAAATCGGCACTCAATTTCCTGACTTAATTATTTTGGCTAGAATTGCCCATTCAATTCCCGCCACTTCGGTTTCTTCAGAAAGGTTATTCTCGAAGGCAGGACTTATTTACAGCAACAAATTAAGAAATCGGTATTTGAAGTATAAAATCACAATTAACTTTTGTTTAACTTTTAAGTCTGGGTGGAGAAATGGCCGAAAAACTTCTGCTTATCAAAGCCAATATGGATCAATTGTTCTTGGCACCATCTACGGAGACGGATGAAGAGGAAAAAGAAATGTTAGAGTCCGATGATTTAAAAGTGATTGAAGACGAAATGTGAATTAAAATGAAAATTCATCATAAAATTTTATCGTTTTGCAAGAAAAAAAAATTCTTAAAAAGCCCCGATTTTGCCCCGGTCCCGGTCCCGGTTGAAAATCGAGGGCCCCGGTCCCGGTCCCGGGTTTTCCTGGCCCGGAAAGTCCCGGTCCCGGTTTTTGCTAAAAGCCCCGGTCTCGCTCAACTCTAGTTAATATTACGGTTTTTAACCTTTGCGCCAATTCAGTCTCATTTTTAGTACCAAAGGAATTTAAAGCAAAGCTCTAATCTCCAAATTTTCAAAAGCCTCATCAGAGCCTTAAAAATCCTCATTTGTCACTAAAAATCCGCGTTTTTAAAAAAATCAAAAATTGCTAACAAAATCACTTAACAGTTAAGATTTTCAAAATAATCTTGTACTTTCTCATTTTCTGTACAAAAATCCCAAAATCCTCAAATTTCTCAAAAGACCACAAAATCCGTAAATCCTAATTTTCAAAAAAAAATATCCTCTCTGACTCGATTATGCGAGATCGTTTCATAAAAAAACGCATTGATCAACCGATCTTTGATGACCCGATATTGAGGATCTGATATTTAGAGCCCAAGAATGAAAAAAAAAAATTAATTTTGACGCTGAATTTATTAATTTAAATTAAAGTCAAAGATTTTAACTCCGATTTTAAAATCATTGATGAAGAAATATTACATGGTAACGGTAGAGTTGCTCGAGAACAAGACCAAGACTTGGCACCGAGACTCGAGACCGAGACCGAGTTAATGTCATTCGAAAACCCTTTACAGACTCTATTCGTTAAATATTTGACGGCCCATTAAAAAGGAGAATATTTAAATTATTTTTATTAAATTATGATTTGGCTAAAATATCAAAGTAAAAATTATTGTTTTTTTTCTTCATAGGATGGCGCACTGTCTACGCAGTACATACTTTTGTAAATAGTTTGGTTTTTTTCGATTTTTCCTTGAAAATTCACATGAAAATACACCCCCTAAGACTGTAACAAGTGAATAAATTTGCTTGCCAATTTTATCGCTTATTTATTTATAAATCATGCAAATAACGTCACATAAATAGTGCTTATAATTATGCCATTTTTTACAATTTTTCGTCAAAAATTGATCTAAATCCTCTCAATTCAGTCCAGTTCGGTAAATTAATTTGATATTATCCAATGGTGCTCTTTGATTTTATTCGATAAGCTTTACAAATTTCAAAAAATTTAAATATAAAAATATACAAAAAAAAATAAATAATTTTCTTTCTTTTAATTTCCTGCAGGGCATGGATAAATTTTGCCAGCATTAACTTTAACTATTTTTAATTATACAATATTTGATTTTGCCTGCTTATTTATCTTCAGCTGAATTGGTTTGAATACGGATGGAAACACAGAACGGAACGCCAGACGATATTCGCTACAAAAGAAAAAAAAATTAAAAAATTATACGGGTCAAAAAGAGGATGAGTCCTGTCAGGGAAACACTAATTTTCATGTTCAGCCTTTTGTGCTTTCACGTCCCAAAATTTTTGGTTTCGTTTTCTATTAGCTCTTGTTCGCGTCTCAACACGACTTAAGGCGTTTGAATTACTGGAAACCTGGCAAGAGGTCCAGACGGAGTTTTCGTCAAAGATCAAAAAAAAAAATAGACAGAGCCAATAATTATTTAAAAAAATTATTATTATTATGAATATTTAGGATTGGTGCCATTGAGCTGCGCCGAGTCAACCACCGCCCCTCGCTATACCCTGTAAAAAATGTTCATAAAGTTGGTATTCCGAACACGCACGGCTTATGCATAAATATATTTTATGCAGTTAATTTATGGGGTTTAAAAAATTAGTGAGTAAATTCTTAAATATCGCGCCCTCAATCGTTGTCCACACCTTATTTTTTCTTATTGGGTCTGTTGGAAATAGCCTAAGTTAACCAATTTTTAAAAATAACGAAACGGGCAGTGACGAAACGTTCAGTGACAAACTGTCATGCATCCTTTTATATTCACAGAAAAGATTCACCCTTCCCTTTTTTATTTATATTTAAAGAAATTTTGTTAATTTGAGAAATTTTTCCGACACCGACTATCGGTAGTGGCAGAAAATTTATGCTTAGATTTTCACAATCTAAAAATTCTCCAAATAACCAAATTTTTGGACAAAAGTCCGAAAATGGCAACCGGAGATGGTGGTCCGAAGGTGTCCCATTCTGTTGAAAAGTTCATATTTTGCCAGAGGAAAATATGGTGATAAAAATTTAAAGAAAACAAATACTACAAAAGTAGCAAAAGCGATAGAGGACAGAGAGAGAGTGAGAGCGAAAGATTGGCGAGAAAGATAGGGTGGGACAGGGAGGGAGATAGAGAGAGAAAGGAATAGATAGGGAGAAAGGCGATTCCGAAAAAAGGTAAAACTGAATCAAAAGAAAGAAGAGAAATTATTCTTCATCTTCATCTATTTTCTCCATCTTCATCACCTTTTTCTTCTTCCCCCTGTTCTTCCTCTTCATCTTTTTCTTCTTCCCCATGTTCTTCATCTTCACTGTTTTCGTCTTCATCATACTTCTTCTTCATCATGTTCTTCTTCATCATCGTCTTCTTCTTCATCATATTCTTCTTCTCCATCGTCTTCTTCTTCAATTTCTTCAGCCGAAGAATTCTTCATGAGAATCAATTTCGTCTCCTTGTCACGGAAAGGATAAAATGGCAATCTTTTAAGCCATTCGGTCGGGAACCCGCCTTTGGCGCCGCCGACGGCCGGGAACATTCCCGGCGGACCGAATGGGGACGGATGCCGAATTGATCGGATTGATTTGAATCCCCCCCCTCTTCCCCCATCGCTTCGTATTTATTTTCCATTTCTTCCTTTCCACCCTTTCTTCACATATCTCTGCTCTTTGGTCATTTGAATTCTGTTGTCCCCCCCCCTCCTTTTGTCCGCACATCTTTTCGAATGTTTTTCTCTCTTCGCCCCCCTCCCCTCCGGGGGCATCTGCCATCCAATCCCTCTCTCCTTTTGTCCTTTTTGCCCGCCAATTCCCTTCTCCCCTTCCCGTCCTATCTTTTCCATTCATTTATTCGGATTTTTCACAACTTTGTCCAACAAATTCCCCCTCCCCCATTTTGTGTCCTACTCTGTGCCCGCCCCCGTTTCTGTCCTATTCACGTGTTTTGCATTTCTATCCATTTTTTCTGTGCCTATTTAACCATCCCCGCCGGCCCCTTCAACTCTTCTTCACTTTCCTTCTTCTGCTCACTCCGTCTCTTCTCCCATTTTTCCTTCCCCTTTCCTCCGATCCGCCCGTCCCTTATCGGATCCCCCATTTCCATCACATTTGTTGTGCCTTTCCTTTGGCAAACATCGGAAATTGCCCTTCCCTTTGGGCATAACCGATTTCAGTCTTTCATTGGGGCACCCGCCGCCCCTAGTCCGATCAGCAATTGTCGCTCGGGATTGAATCACCCCGATTCAAGTCCCATCGCCCTCCCTCCTTGCGCGATCGGAGTCGAGATTTTCCCGGCGATCCCGGCGACAGGAGGTTCACTCACTCCAAAACTGAGTGGTGGTGCCGCTTAGCAGCCTTTCCTCCCACCCCTTGTCCCACACCCACCTATTTCGGACAATGTGGCTTTTTATTTGCCTGTCTGGTATAACAAATTTTTTATTAAAATATTTTTATGGGTAAAAGTGCATTTGATTAATGGGTGAAACGTGGTTATTTTTATTAAATTCGTAAGATTAAGAAATTTATGAATAAAAAAAAATTAATATAATTTTTTGATTAAATAATTAATTCAAATAATTTCTGGGACTAAATTGCCTCGCCCTCAAAAATCCCCACACCGTACTTTTGAAGTTTCGCCACATCCATACTTTTAAAGTTTCGGCTGACCACGGTCGAAGGACAGGGGAGAAAGAGAGAGGAAATGATAGAGAGGGAGAGAGAGAGTAAGGGCGAAGGAGGCGAGAAAGAAAGGGAGAAGGATAGAAAGAGGGTGAGAAAAAGAGAGAAGGAGGGGAGATTTTAACAATTTTGCCTAAATTTTCAAAAACTTATTCACGGCTTGCTCCAAAAGGTGCATACGGGTGATAAATATGCACGCTGCGCAAGTGCTTCAGCAGTTGGTCATGAGCGCAAACTGCTCGTTGTCATCATCCGGCACATTCAACGAATTTCAACTTGCTGCTGGTCCTCTGTCTCTATGAAATTGTTTGGTCTTTCCGCTGTAACTTCACACTGTTCTTCTGGCACCTTCACTATTTCTTTTTGACGTTGTTTGGGCTTTGTAGTTGCATTGATTAATAACTCGCGTACATTCATTTTTGACAATAAAAGAAACAAAAAATTAATTAGTTGTGATTATCAAAAAGGATACTTATTTGTTAGTTAATTGTTTTGGAAATTTCATATTAAAAATTGTAAAATGATTTTTTATTCGGCACTCGGACTGTTTTTGTTCTATTCGGCACTCGGACCATTCGGCACTCGGACCATTCGGCACTCGGACCATTCGGCACTCGGACCATTCGGCACTCGGACCATTCGGCACTCGGACCATTCGGCACTCGGACCATTCGGCACTCGGACCATTCGGCACTCGGACCATTCGGCACTCGGACCATTCGGCACTCGGACCATTCGGCACTCGGACCATTCGGCACTCGGACCATTCGGCACTCGGACCATTCGGCACTGATCCGGAAATGAAATTTTTATGCATCTGATAGGACTCAAAAAAATTATTTTTGGAGAAATTCTGTTAACAAAGTGGCAAGAAATTTTCAAAATTTCCCCTCGTGTCGCCTATCGGCATCATCGGCCCTCCATTTGGAGCAAAGTTATGAATAATTTTTTGTTTAAATTTTTCATAATGAGGGTTTTTAAATAACGCCCTTTATAATTTTACGTCAATATCTGTTACAAAATTACATTAAAATTTTCAAAATTTTTCTCGGCGGCGCCTATCGGCACCGCCGTAACTCATTTGCTTATTAGGTTTTTCTGAAGATCGTTCACAACAAATTTGAAAATTGAGGGCCCAGTCCCGGTTTTGGCGAAACTCCATGCCTCCATACTATCCTATACATGATATTTTTGAATGATTTTGGACGCGTTGGCTGTATTTTTAAACAGTTTTAAACTTGGAATAAATTTTAAAGTTCATTTTTTTAAAAATCCTGAATCGGATCCGGCTTTTGGAAAACCGGACTCCGGAAAATTTTTCAAAAAAACGTAATCCGGAAAAATCCCACTGGAAAATTTTGAAAAATGAAAGTCCGGTTCCGGATCCGACGAAAAAATTTTGCAGTTTTAAAATCCGGTTCCGGACCCGGGAAATCAAATTTTCCTAGCCCTAGACAAAATTGCTAAATGCACCGGCATTTACTATTATTCACAGAATGGCAATTTTTGCATTAATGGATCAGAAATAGATGGAAATGAAACATTTGGCCGTGGTGACACCGTGGGATGTGGTGTTAATTTGGCCAATTAGCATTCACAAGGGCATGACTTAGTATAAGAAAAAAATTTTGATGAATGCGTTAATATTAGGGTTGAGCGGGACCGGGACCGGGACCGGGCCGGGAATCCCGGTTTTTTAGGTCCCGGGCCCCGGTCCCCGGTCCCGGTTTTCAAAAAAAGGAAAGTCCCGGTCCCGAAAATTGGGTCCCCGGCGGGACCGGGACTAACCGGGACCAAATATGCACTGGTAAGAATGGGAGTCTGAGTAAGAAATTGTTAAGAAAAATTGGGGAAAATGGAAAAATTTCGTATTTTAAATAACATTTCGCCAAAATTTATTCACATATTCTCGCTCCATTATGTTATGTTGTGTTTGCTATATGGAAAGTCAGACAACACAACTCAATTTCCACCACGTTTACTTTCCATTTTGAGTGATTTTGATTCTTTGGCGGACGTCGATGGAGAAAAGAGCGATGAAAGCATTAAATGTAAAAATTTTATGCTTATTGGTCATGTTGGCTAATTGCTCATTTTTTAGACGACATTTGGAAGCCAAAGTCACCCGGAAGTGTTTCAGTTCCGTTGGCAATTTCAGGAACTTCGCAATCGTCCCAATCGACGCGCATTCAGCTTCAGTTAGCTGCATACAAGGCATTTGACCGGCCATCGGTCAACATTGATCTTTTTACTTAGTGGAGAGAAATCGGCACTCAATTTCCTGACTTAATTATTTTGGCTAGAATTGCCCATTCAATTCCCGCCACTTCGGTTTCTTCAGAAAGGTTATTCTCGAAGGCAGGACTTATTTACAGCAACAAATTAAGAAATCGGTATTTGAAGTATAAAATCACAATTAACTTTTGTTTAACTTTTAAGTCTGGGTGGAGAAATGGCCGAAAAACTTCTGCTTATCAAGCCAATATGGATCAATTGTTCTTGGCACCATCTACGGAGACGGATGAAGAGGAAAAGAAATGTTAGAGTCCGATGATTTAAAAGTGATTGAAGACGAAATGTGAATTAAAATGAAAATTCATCATAAAATTTTATCGTTTTGCAAGAAAAAAAAAATTCTTAAAAAAGCCCCGATTTTGCCCCGGTCCCGGTCCCGGTTGAAAATCGAGGGCCCCGGTCCCGGTCCCGGGTTTTCCTGGCCCGGAAAGTCCCGGTCCCGGTTTTTGCTAAAAGCCCCGGTCTCGCTCAACTCTAGTTAATATTACGGTTTTTAACCTTTGCGCCAATTCAGTCTCATTTTTAGTACCAAAGGAATTTAAAGCAAAGCTCTAATCTCCAAATTTTCAAAAGCCTCATCAGAGCCTTAAAAATCCTCATTTGTCACTAAAAATCCGCGTTTTTAAAAAAATCAAAAATTGCTAACAAAATCACTTAACAGTTAAGATTTTCAAAATAATCTTGTACTTTCTCATTTTCTGTACAAAAAATCCCAAAATCCTCAATTTCTCAAAAGACCACAAAATCCGTAGATCCTAATTTTCAAAAAAAAATATCCTCTCTGACTCGATTATGCGAGATCGTTTCATAAAAAAACGCATTGATCAACCGATCTTTGATGACCCGATATTGAGGATCTGATATTTAGAGCCCAAGAATGAAAAAAAAAAAAATTAATTTTGACGCTGAATTTATTAATTTAAATTAAAGTCAAAGATTTTAACTCCGATTTTAAACCATTGATGAAGAAATATTACATGGTAACGGTAGAGTTGCTCGAGAACAAGACCAAGACTTGGCACCGAGACTCGAGACCGAGACCGAGTTAATGTCATTCGAAAACCCTTTACAGACTCTATTCGTTAAATATTTGACGGCCCATTAAAAAGGAGAATATTTAAATTATTTTTATTAAATTATGATTTGGCTAAAATATCAAAGTAAAAATTATTGTTTTTTTTCTTCATAGGATGGCGCACTGTCTACGCAGTACATACTTTTGTAAATAGTTTGGTTTTTTTCGATTTTTCCTTGAAAATTCACATGAAAATACACCCCCTAAGACTGTAACAAGTGAATAAATTTGCTTGCCAATTTTATCGCTTATTTATTTATAAATCATGCAAATAACTTCACATAAATAGTGCTTATAATTATGCCATTTTTTACAATTTTTCGTCAAAAATTGATCTAAATCCTCTCAATTCAGTCCAGTTCGGTAAATTAATTTGATATTATCCAATGGTGCTCTTTGATTTTATTCGATAAGCTTTACAAATTTCAAAAAATTTAAATATAAAAATATACAAAAAAAAATAAATAATTTTCTTTCTTTTAATTTCCTGCAGGGCATGGATAAATTTTGCCAGCATTAACTTTAACTATTTTTAATTATACAATATTTGATTTTGCCTGCTTATTTATCTTCAGCTGAATTGGTTTGAATACGGATGGAAACACAGAACGGAACGCCAGACGATATTCGCTACAAAAGAAAAAAAAAATTAAAAAATTATACGGGTCAAAAAGAGGATGAGTCCTGTCAGGGAAACACTAATTTTCATGTTCAGCCTTTTGTGCTTTCACGTCCCAAATTTTTGGTTTCGTTTTCTATTAGCTCTTGTTCGCGTCTCAACACGACTTAAGGCGTTTGAATTACTGGAAACCTGACAAGAGGTCCAGACGGAGTTTTTGTCAAAGATCAAAAAAAAAAAATAGACAGAGCCAATAATTATTTAAAAAAATTATTATTATTATGAATATTTAGGATTGGTGCCATTGAGCTGCGCCGAGTCAACCACCGCCCCTCGCTATACCCTGTAAAAAATGTTCATAAAGTTGGTATTCCGAACACGCACGGCTTATGCATAAATATATTTTATGCAGTTAATTTATGGGGTTTAAAAAATTAGTGAGTAAATTCTTAAATATCGCGCCCTCAATCGTTGTCCACACCTTATTTTTTCTTATTGGGTCTGTTGGAAATAGCCTAAGTTAACCAATTTTTAAAAATAACGAAACGGGCAGTGACGAAACGTTCAGTGACAAACTGTCATGCATCCTTTTATATTCACAGAAAAGATTCACCCTTCCCTTTTTTATTTATATTTAAAGAAATTTTGTTAATTTGAGAAATTTTTCCGACACCGACTATCGGTAGTGGCAGAAAATTTATGCTTAGATTTTCACAATCTAAAAATTCTCCAAATAACCAAATTTTTGGACAAAAGTCCGAAAATGGCAACCGGAGATGGTGGTCCGAAGGTGTCCCATTCTGTTGAAAAGTTCATGTTTTGCCAGAGGAAAATATGGTGATAAAAATTTAAAGAAAACAAATACTACAAAAGTAGCAAAAGCGATAGAGGACAGAGAGAGAGTGAGAGCGAAAGATTGGCGAGTAAGATAGGGTGGGACAGGGAGGGAGATAGAGAGAGTAAGAGCGAAAGATTGGCGAGAAAGATAGGGTGGGACAGGGAGGGAGATAGAGAGAGAAAGGAATAGATAGGAGAAAGGCGATTCCGAAAAAAGGTAAACTGAATCAAAAGAAAGAAGAGAAATTATTCTTCATCTTCATCTATTTTCTCCATCTTCATCACCTTTTTTCTCTTCCCCCTGTTCTTCCTCTTCATCTTTTTCTTCTTCCCCATGTTCTTCATCTTCATCATGTTCTTCTTCATCATCTTCTTCTTCTTCGTCATATTCTTCTTCTCCATCGTCTTCTTCTTCATCATATTCTTCTTCTCCATCGTCTTCTTCTTCAATTTCTTCAGCCAAGGAATTCTCCATGAGAGCAAATTTCGTCTCCTTATCACGGAAAGGATAAAATGGCAATCTTTTAAGCCATTCGGTCGGGAACCCGCCTTTGGCGCCGCCGACGGCCGGGAACATTCCCGGCGGACCGAATGGGGACGGATGCCGAATTGATCGGATTGATTTGAATCCCCCCCCTCTTCCCCCATCGCTTCGTATTTATTTTCCATTTCTTCCTTTCCACCCTTTCTTCACATATCTCTGCTCTTTGGTCATTTGAATTCTGTTGTCCCCCCCCCCTCCTTTTGTCCGCACATCTTTTCGAATGTTTTTCTCTCTTCGCCCCCCTCCCCTCCGGGGGCATCTGCCATCCAATCCCTCTCTCCTTTTGTCCTTTTTGCCCGCCAATTCCCTTCCTCCCCCTTCCCGTCCTATCTTTTCCATTCATTTATTCGGATTTTTCACAACTTTGTCCAACAAATTCCCCCTCCCCCCATTTTGTGTCCTACTCTGCTGCCCGCCCCCGTTTCTGTCCTATTCACGTGTTTTGCATTTCTATCCATTTTTTCTGTGCCTATTTAACCATCCCCGCCGGCCCCTTCACTCTTTCTTCACTTTCCTTCTTCTGCTCACTCCGTCTCTTCTCCCATTTTTCCTTCCCCTTTCCTCCGATCCGCCCGTCCCTTATCGGATCCCCCATTTCCATCACATTTTGTTGTGCCTTTCCTTTGGCAAACATCGGAAATTGCCCTTCCCTTTGGGCATAACCGATTTCAGTCTTTCATTGGGGCACCCGCCGCCCCTAGTCCGATCAGCAATTGTCGCTCGGGATTGAATCACCCCGATTCAAGTCCCATCGCCCTCCCTCCTTGCGCGATTGGAGTCGAGATTTTCCCGGCGATCCCGGCGACAGGAGGTTCACTCACTCCAAAACTGAGTGGTGGTGCCGCTTAGCAGCCTTTCCTCCCACCCCTTGTCCCACACCCACCTATTTCGGACAATGTGGCTTTTTATTTGCCTGTCTGGTATAACAAATTTTTTTATTAAAATATTTTTATGGGTAAAAGTGCAATTGATTAATGGGTGAAACGTGGTTATTTTTATTAAATTCGTAAGATTAAGAAATTTATGAATAAAAAAAAATTAATATAATTTTTTGATTAAATAATTAATTCAAATAATTTCTGGGACTAAATTGCCTCGCCCTCAAAAATCCCCACACCGTACTTTTGAAGTTTCGCCACATCCATACTTTAAAGTTTCGGCTGACCACGGTCGAAGGACAGGGGAGAAAGAGAGAGGAAATGATAGAGAGGGAGAGAGAGAGTAAGGCGAAGGAGGCGAGAAAAGAAAGGGAGAAGGATAGAAAGAGGGTGAGAAAAAGAGAGAAGGAGGGGATATTTTAACAATTTTGCCTAATTTTCAAAAACTTATTCACGGCTTGCTCCAAAAGGTGCATACGGGTGATAAATATGCACGCTGCGCAAGTGCTTCAGCAGTTGGTCATGAGCGCAAACTGCTCGTTGTCATCATCCGGCACATTCAACGAATTTCAACTTGCTGCTGGTCCTCTGTCTCTATGAAATTGTTTGGTCTTTCCGCTGTAACTTCACACTGTTCTTCTGGCACCTTCACTATTTCTTTTTGACGTTTTTGGGCTTTGTAGTTGCATTGATTAATAACTCGCGTACATTCATTTTTGACAATAAAAGAAACAAAAATTAATTAGTTGTGATTATCAAAAAGGATACTTATTTGTTAGTTAATTGTTTTGGAAATTTCATATTAAAAATTGTAAAATGATTTTTTATTCGGCACTCGGACTGTTTTTGTTCTATTCGGCACTCGGACCATTCGGCACTCGGACATTCGGCACTCGACCATTCGGCACTCGGACCATTCGGCACTCGGACCATTCGGCACTCGGACCATTCGGCACTGATCCGGAAATGAAATTTTTATGCATCTGATAGGACTCAAAAAAATTATTTTTGGAGAAATTCTGTTAACAAAGTGGCAAGAAATTTTCAAAATTTCCCCTCGTGTCGCCTATCGGCCATCATCGGCCCTCCATTTGGAGCAAAGTTATGAATAATTTTTGTTTAAATTTTTCATAATGAGGGTTTTTAAATAACGCCCTTTATAATTTTACGTCATATCTGTTACAAAATTACATTAAAATTTTCAAAATTTTTCCCGCGGCGCCTATCGGCACCGCCGTAACTCATTTGCTTATTAGGTTTTTTCTGAAGATCGTTCACAACAAATTTGAAAATTGAGGGCCCAGTCCCGGTTTTGGCGAAACTCCATGCCTCCATACTATCCTATACATGATATTTTTGAATGATTTTGGACGCGTTGGCTGTATTTTAAACAGTTTTAAACTTGGAATAAATTTTAAAGTTCATTTTTTTAAAAATCCTGAATCGGATCCGGCTTTTGGAAAACCGGACTCCGGAAAATTTTTCAAAAAAACGTAATCCGGAAAAATCCCACTGGAAAATTTTGAAAAATGAAAGTCCGGTTCCGGATCCGACGAAAAAATTTTGCAGTTTTAAAATCCGGTTCCGGACCCGGGAAATCAAATTTTCCTAGCCCTAGACAAAATTGCTAAATGCACCGGCATTTACTATTATTCACAGAATGGCAATTTTTGCATTAATGGATCAGAAATAGATGGAAATGAAACATTTGGCCGTGGTGACACCGTGGGATGTGGTGTTAATTTGGCCAATTAGCATTCACAAAGAATGGACGCCGAATTGGTCAACAAAAACTAATACAACTTTTTTTTTTCATTTTTTTAGATGCAACCAAGAATTCGCCGGTTCAAGGCCGGCCCGCCCCCAAGGCCTGGGGTTTCGCCAAAACCGGGACTGGGCCCTCAATTTTCAAATTTGTTGTGAACGATCTTCAGAAAAACCTAATAAGCAAATGAGTTACGGCGGTGCCGATAGGCGCCGCTGGGAAAAATTTTGAAAATTTTAATGTAATTTTGTAACAGATATTGACGAAAAATTATAAAGGGCGTTATTTAAAAACCCTCATTATGAAAAATTTTAACAAAAAATTATTCATAACTTTGCTCCCAATGGAGGGCCGATGATGCCGATAGGCGACACGAGGGGAAATTTTGAAAATTTCTTGCCACTTTGTTAACAGAATTTCTCCAAAAATAATTTTTTTGAGTCCTATCAGATGCATAAAAATTTCATTTCCGGATCAGGAAAAATCCGGAAATCCGGTTTTAAAAACGCCGGATCCGGAACCGGATTTTCATTTTCAAAAATTTACTGATGTGATTTTTCCGGATAATCCGGAACCCGGAAAAATCCGGTGAGGCCCAAAAAACCTGGATTCCGGACCCGGATCCGGAAAAATCCGGCCGGAGTCCGATCCGGTTCCTAGCACTAATTTTGTCCATCCAACGGTGTCTGATGTTTGACAGCAAATCCAAATAAAATACAAGTGAAAAATGAGCATAATTAAATTGAAAAGAGTCGTCCCTATCCGCGCAAAATTTTCATGTTACAAAGTAAAAAATGTTGGAAGGCTCAACAACAGAGTGAAGAATGGAATATTCAGCAAAGGCAGTAAGCCAGACTTTTTCATAAAAAATTTTAAAATAAATTTTCTCAAATTTTACCCTTTCCATTCCCATTATTCCATTTTTGATGGATCGCATTGAACAGTTGGGACCAGAATTTTTTGGCAGTTTGAAGGACAGATTTTGGAAACGGTGGATTAATTAGGGTAAATTTTTAGGGTTAAGAGTTAGGTTTTCAAAAAAATTTAAAGTACGATTTTCAAAAAGAAAATTAAGGGGCTAGTCAAATTTTCAAAAACATATAGGGGGTTAGGTTTTCAAAAAAAAATAGGGTACGATTTTTCTATTTTGGCTTGGGGCCGAAACGACCACGGGGCCGAAGCGTCGGCCGAAAAGTGGGGGACGAAACGACCTTGGCCCTAAGAAAATAAATTGAACCATTTTAAAAAAATTTCCTTAGTTTTTGTGTCGAGGTTCGCGGTTCAGAAGTGTGTTTTCCCAGGATTCAGAAATCTTTTCTCAAACCGCATCTGATCATTTTTTTACATCCTCTAGCTTACTTTGTCCAATTTAGAGCCCTCGATCGATTCCATATATGCTAAAAGATTTAATTATAGCCGAGTTTTGCTTTATATTTGCGTCTATTTTGGGCATTTAAAACTGGTTCAAAGTCCCACTTTATTCCACCCAAAATGCCAACGTTGGAATTCCAGCAAAAAAGCAACCAAAAAAGACTAAACCCATTTTAAAATAGTTTTTTTATTGGGCCAAAATGTCAAGTTCAAAGGGCATCTTTGAAATAAAGGACGAATTGAGTTTATACGTAGCAATTGATCCAGCTTTTGCTTTGGAAGAAAAATAAATTTACTCATATTGTTTGTTAAGAAATTACACGAAAATATTCGCGCTTCAGAATTTTTTTTTTGTTTATTTTCATTTTTTCTCGCTATAAGATTTTCTTTAAAAGTCGCGTTCTTAGGGGTGTAATAATCGATTTTTTGGCAAAATCCGATTACGATTATCCGATTCCGATTATGGTCAAAAACCCGATTAATTCCGATTCCGATTCGGCACTTCCCTAAGCTGATAGACATGGATGACGGGGATCGGGAAGCGCCGGGGATGGAATGTCGGGGATCGGGTAGGGACGGTCAAATTTGTCGGGGATCGGGGATCCCGATCGGGGAATAAGGAAATTTTTTTTTTTTTCAAAAAACAACCGAAATTGTATGCTTTCTGAATTGTTAATTAGTGGATGAACTAAAAGAAACCCTTTAAATACCTTTCTACTCCAAAATTTGACTTAAAAATTTGACAATTTTGGATAAAATCTAGTGCTAGGAACCGGACCGGACTCCGGCCGGATTTTTCCGGATCCGGGTCCGGAATCCGGGTTTTTTGGGCCTCACCGGATTTTTCCGGATTCCGGATTTTTCCGGATTATCCGGAAAAATCCCACCGGCAATTTTTTGAAAATCAAAATCCGGTTCCGGATCCGGCGTTTTCAAAACCGGATTTCCGGATTTTTCCTGATCCGGGAATGAAATTTTCAAGCTTATTTTAATGAAAGTTGGCCTTTTCTTATTCCTTTTTGTAATACCAGCCATTTAATTGTTGAAATTTTTTAGGAATTTCCATAATGCCATTGCACAATATCTTCAAAATTGGATTATTTAACAGGATCAAAACTAGCTCAGCAACTGAAGAAGGAAAGGCCGAGTGTATTGAGTGTAAAAGCAAAGGACTCATTAAACACCAATTTTTGCTCTCCAAAGGAAGTGTCAAGTCATTGACCGTTCATCTCGAGTCTAGTTTACACAAGGATTCAGAATATATGTCAAGATTTCGACAGTTGAACAATTCGAACGATGGAAAAATTTACAAATTTACAGTCCGTGGAACATGTAGGTTTTTCTTTGGTCTTACCTTATCATATCCCAATATTTAATTTCAAGCCGAATTGAGTTCGTTGGACAAGCGAGTTTTAAATTTTATCACGGAGTGCAACTTGCCTTTTTTTATCATCAACAAAGCGACCTTTCGTTCACTCTTCAAACAAACCAATGATCAATTAATGGAACAATCGCACTACCGAAAAAAACTCCCTGTTCTTTACAAATTGGTCAAACAAAAAATGAAATCCGAATTGATAAAATGCAAGCATTTTTCATGTACAACGGATTGTTGGTCAGGTACAACCGAAAATTTTCTCAGGTTAAATTTATTTGGTTTTTTAATTACATTTCCTCAATTAATTTTCTTCAGTCTGACAGTTACCGGCATCAGTGAAAATTGGTCGAAGAACAATTTCGTTCTCGCAATTCGGAGATTCCCTGGGACACATAGTGGCCAAAACATTGCTGAACTTTTGGCTACCCTTCTTCGTGAGTGGGAAATTGAGAATAAAGTGCATTGTTTCGTGACAGACTCTGCCCGCAATATGAAAAAAGTAATTTCTGCACTCAAAAAGCATTTTCTAAAAGGTCATTTAGGCTTTTGAGTCATTGGACACAAATGGCTCCTATCTTTTGCCGTATTCTAACTCCGCATGCTCAGCTCACTTGCTAAATTTAATTGTGCAAAATTGTTTTGGTGAAAAGGATGGAGAAATTTCGAAGCTTTTTAGCCGTTGTCGGCGCGTCGTTTCACACATACGTCACTCAAATAAAGCATTTTCTGAATTAAAAGAAATTCAAGCAGAAGAAGGACTTTCGTCACACCAATTAATCCAAGTTAGAGGATAGGAAAACCCAATAAAATTATGTTTAAGGAAGTTGTTACTCGGTGGAACAGCAGTCTGTTAATGATTCGTCGTTTACTAGAGCAAAGGACGGCTGTGGACAAATATTTTCTCGAGAAAAGGATGTTCGAGTTCATTCTGTCGGATGGAGAATGGAGACTTTTGGAGGCTTTGCAATCTTTTTTGTCACCGTTTGAAGAAGTTTCAAAATTATTTTGTTCTTCTGCAATTTCGGTTGTCATTCCTTATGCAAAGGAATTGGAAAGGTGAAAATAATTGAATTCATTGAAAATCTTATTAATTAAGGATGATAAGAAACGTCGATTTATCAGTCACTAGAGCTGATAAGGAATCAATTCGTTTCACTATCCAGGAATTGGAATGTGTTCGACAAAGATCCTTAATTGGAATTCAGAATCGCTTTCTCTGTTTGGAGGCTAAGAAATTCTTTATTTGGTTGGACGTACAAATTCAAGTTAAACAAATTTAGATTGTATGCACTTTCAACTTTTTTGGACCCACGTTTCAAGGAAAAATTTTCAATGGACCCGAAACTTTTTGTTGCTCAAGTCACAAATTGGATTAAAACTGAACACGGACACACAATGAATCCAGAGTTGGACTGTTTGGACAATGATCTCCTCGCTTTTCCCGCCTCGAATATTGAAAATGAGCCTCCGCCATCAAAAAAATCATTTTTGGACGCGTTGGAAGAGCAAAGAGTTGCCTCGGTTTGTATGTTCGAATTTATGGCTTTATTTTGAAATTTAATTAAGCTATCACTGACGACATTGACACGGAATTAGACAATTATCTGAAATTTGATCGTGCGCCACAGCGCTCGGATCCATTGGAATGGTGGAATAACAACGAAAAGAAGCTCCCACGACTATCAAAGTTGGCAGCTCGGTACCTTACAACGCCTGCAACCAGTGTGGCCAGCGAGGAATTGTTCAGTGTTGCAAGAGATGTCTACGACTACAGGCGATCGAGCCTCTCTCCCGAAAATGCGGAATATTTGATTTTCTTGAACAAAGCGATCCCACAATTGAAATATACTTATTGATCATTTAATAATTGTGTTATTTTTTTGAATCCGAGCGAAATAAAAATAGAGGTTCAAATTTTCCCGCAACATATAATTTTTTTTATTCCTTTTTATATTTGATGATTTTTAAGTGAAATTTTTAAAAAATCCGGAACCGGATCCGGATCCGGCTTTTTGAAAACCGGACTCCGGAAAATTTTTCAAAAAAAGGTAATCCGGAAAAATCCCACCGGTAAATTTTTAAAAATGAAAATCCGGTTCCGGATCCGGCGAAAAAATTTTGCAGTTTGAAAATCCGGTTCCGGATCCGGGAAATCAAATTTTCCTAGCCCTATTAAAATCTATTGACAAATTCCATCAAAAATTTTCCTTTTACGCCTTATGGCACCGCCGAGTTTTTCTTTTATAGCAATTTTTAAAGTGCATGGTAAAAAGCGTTAAATTTTTGGTTAAAATAATTTTGGACTTTAACATCTTATTTTTACCAGTAATATTCTCATTTCCAAACTACGAACCTTTTTTAATAAATGGCCAAATGAATTTTAGTATATCAGTGAAAAGTCATTTTGTTAAACCGAACATACAAAGGTATTTAAAGGGTTTCTTTTAGTTCATCCACTAATTAACAATTCAGAAAGCATACAATTTCGGTTGTTTTTTGAAAAAAAAAAATTTCCTTATTCCCCGATCGGGATCCCCGATCCCCGACAAATTTGACCGTCCCTACCCGATCCCCGACATTCCATCCCCGGCGCTTCCCGATCCCCGTCATCCATGTCTATCAGCTTAGGGAAGTGCCGAATCGGAATCGGAATTAATCGGGTTTTTGACCATAATCGGAATCGGATAATCGTAATCGGATTTTGCCAAAAAATCGATTATTACACCCCTAAGAACGCGACTTTTAAAGAAAATCTTATAGCGAGAAAAAATGAAAATAAACAAAAAAAAAATTCTGAAGCGCGAATATTTTCGTGTAATTTCTTAACAAACAATATGATTAAATTTATTTTTCTTCCAAAGCAAAAGCTGGATCAATTGCTACGAATAAACTCAATTCGTCCTTTATTTCAAAGATGCCCTTTGAACTTGACATTTTGGCCCAATAAAAAAAGGCTCATCACATGGATCGGGTTTATTTTCCAAAAATCCTCAATAATTGGTCTTTTTTTTTGTGAAAATCGGTAACCAGAATGCACAAAATTTTCAAAAAAAAATCCCCGCGGCGCCTATTGGCACCGCCGGACGTCTTTTACCGTAGGGTTTTTCAAAATTCAACCTAAAAATTCTCGTAAACGAACCATTTTTCGCTTACAATCTGTTAACAAATCACATCAAAATTTTCAAAAATTCCAATAGTGGCGCCTATCGGCACCATTAGACCCCTACCTTAATGTGATTGGCCGACATTTGCGGCGCGTGACCAAGAAAAAATTGTAGAGTGAACTAAATCTATTATTCTTAATGTCATTCGAACCCCCTAAATATGCTTTACATTATACTAAAAAAAAATTAAAAGAATTGATTGAGTTTCAGAAAAGTTATGACCTAAAATGTTCAAAAATTTGGGAACGTCCGTTTTTGGTTATCTTTTTATCATAACTTTTCCAAAACTTAATCAATTCTTTTGATTTTTTGATATAAGGTAGAGCATATTTAGGCGCTTCGAATCACACTAAGAATAATTGGCTTAGTTCATTCTTCAATTTTTTCTGGCTCCCGCGCCGCAAATGTCGCATCACCAGATGGGACTATACACATTTACTATTATATTGACAAATATAAAATTCATTTCCAACAACAAAAGCTCAACAAATGCATTTAAGAATAAACAAAATGAAATTGCAAAGAAAGGACAAACAAAAGAATACAAAATTTATTATTATTATTAATATTATTATGAGAAAAATGGGCAAAAGCAAAAGAAAGGCAGAGGAGAAGAGATCATTATCATAAATAAATAAATAAATAAATATGGCCGTTTAACACATGTTTTGGATGTTGTTGTTGTTGTTAATTTAGTCCATTTATTATTTGGCCATTTTCCTATTTAAATCGGACAAAATAAATTGTCCATATTTTATTATTCATTATCTTAGAGACTCTTAAACTTTTTTATTCCGACAAAGTGCCCTTTGAATTGGCTGAAATATAAATTTTTGCCATTTCAATTTATTGCCAATTGACTTTGAGTCCTTCGAGAAATATTTCAATTTATTATAAAAATTTAATCCTACAATATCATAAAATTGATGTAAATTTCAGTGAAATTTTCAATTGGGAATATAATAATGTCGTCAATTTCCGGCTTTTCAGTCAATGGCGACGATTTTTCACCTGATACGGGTAAAAAAGAACAAAATAAAATATAATTTAATTATATTTAATGATAATTAAATTATTTTATTTTTTTAGCAATTTTTCCACATTTGAATTCGGACGAAAAAGAGCGAATTTTGCGGGCGCGAATTGCGCATTTGGAGCGGGAGAAGGGCATGCGAGGAGCATCGTCAGCTGCGAGTTACGAAATGAATGCGCAAACTGGAAACGGTAAGCAAAATTTAATTGGCCAAGGTTAGTTTGACATCCTTAATACCAATGTCAATAAAAAAACTCACCACAATAAAAATGCGATATATTGGAACTTTTGATGAAATGAAATTAAGAACGGCAACTTACGGTGATAATGCGGAAGTTGAATGTTCTTGTTTTTCTTTTTCCATTACTTTTTCTTCCAATTTTTTAAACATTTTTTCCATTATTTTTTCAAAATTTTCTTGTTTCAATTTGTATTTCTCATCCGTGCTGGGACGTTTGTTAAATTCCGCCACTATGGGCGTTTGTTAAATCCGCCATCTTTTACAGATTTTCCGAACATAATTTGTCATAACTTTGTCCAAAATTAACCAAATTAAACAATCTTAGTTTCATACGATAGCTCTTGATTGGCTCGATTAATCTGCCAAATTTCAAAAAATTTGATTAAATTTTAAGAAGAATATGGTCAAAAAGATTATTTTTTTTCACTTTGACGGCCACAACTTTCTTAAAAGTTAATCATATTTTTTGAAATTAGAATGGCTAATAGAGCTATTCAAACCCAATCGGATGATACCAAGATTATTTAATTTAGTTGAGTTTGAACAAAGTTATGACGAATTATGTTCGGAAAATTTGTAAAAAATGGCGGATTTAACAAAGCCCATAATGGCGGTATTTAACAAACGACCTAGCACCTTTCTCATCAATTGTTTCATTATTGTCCTTCTCATTTGTCTTATAGTAATTCAACTGTTCCACATTACGAAGCTCAATTGTAAAAATATTCTTTGATTCCTTTTTCTTTTCTTCACTTAACTTTGAATCGTGCTGGATTTTTCTTAGAACTGCCAATTTTACTGAATTTTCGCTAAATTTCGTCATAACTTTTCTCAGAACCAACCAAATTAAACAATATTGGTATTGTAAGATAAACGTTAAAATGCTCTGTATTAGTATGGTAAATTTCAAAAAATTTCATTAAATTAAAAAAAATGGAGCAAAAAACCAGGAAAAAAACATAAATATTTGCTGTGGGTTCGTGTTCGTGTTAATAAAAAAAAATAAAAATATTAATTTTTTTTTTATGTATATTTCTTTGTTTTTCAGTAACAAAATAGAATTAACTCTGGCAAAAGCAGACGTATTTTTCGCAAGTTCAATGAACAGCACTTAAATTTAAGATATTATTATTTTCTCAGCAAAATCCTCAAATGTCGGGCCTCAAATGTCTCGTCATCAAATGTCGCACCACGCTTTTATGTTGGCTTTGTTTTTTTCTTTTTTCTCTGCTCAGTTATCTTTTGCTTTTCTTGTGCTTCCTTCATTTTTACATTATTAAATGAATTCACCGTCTCTCTCACCCAAGCCATAAATCAATCAATACTTTTAAATTCTTTTAACCATGATTTTTGTGGGCAGAGCATTCCTATTTCTTTTTGTTACTTTCCCAATGAAAACGCTTAACAAATTTATTGGTTGAACAACAGCATTAACTAATTCCTACACATTTCAAAGCCTAAATTAACAACAGGGTATGATGTTTTAAAAGACATATGTATATATAAGTGTGCATCATACAACAGAGCAATTTCGTTTTTTTTAGTTTCTTCATACCAAAGAAATAAGGGAGTTTTGTTTTTATTTGTGCTATGGATTGCTCTGTTGGTTCACTAATTCAATAATAAATGAAGTCAAACCATCTATATTATTGTTATTTTCGCAAGCATAAATAAGATGATCATAGTAATCATCTCTTCGTCCTTCCGGCACGACAATGCGCATTTGGTGATGACAATTCAGGACGGCATTCATCAGAAGTCGCCCACTGCGTCCATTACCATTAAAAAATGGATGGATTCGGCTCTTAATCAATATGTTTTAAACAAAATTTGTATGTATGTTTTAAACAAAATTTGTATGTATACTATTTTAGAGTTGCAGAAAATAAGGAAATAAAATCGCATAAATATGGAAAAATGCCAAAATATGGACGAAAAACTTTTTCCGATTTCAGGAAAAAAATATATAATCTGCAACCCTACTTATTATATATATTTATAATAAAATTACTATTTATTATTTTCCTTATCGTTTTTTGTGTTTTTTCTTAAACACAGTATGGTTTATTTATATAATGAATAAAAATTATTTAATAATATTATAAATAATGAATATATTTCTTAAATTTCCAGCCTTTCAAATTAAAACGAATGGTTTCAATGCTGTTGATGCCATAGATGTATAGTTGTTTTTTTTGACGAAATGATTCCGAGTGCAATACAGCAGATTTATTTATGTAGACGTTGATTTTTAGAAGGTGCTTGTTTACTTGTTTAATTTTATTAGGTATTATTGTTTTTTTTTTAATTTATTTTTTTACTAACCAGCTCGTAATGGGCAAACGCCGCAATACGTCCAACACCAATTTCATCGACACGGTCATTCATTTCATTTAGTTGCCTGATAAAATTGCTCATTTCCGCTGGCACATAAGTGTGGTCTGGCGGCCAATAGCTACCAACGGACACATTGACAATGCGGAGTCGGCCAGCATAATTCGCTGCCTCTGGTTTGTCACGCAAAATTCGGCGATGGATGTCCAGCACTTTCTAATATTTATTATTATTTTTTCTTTTTTTAATTAAAATAGGATATAATAAATAGAGTCCGGAAAAAAGGCACCCAAAATACGCAAAAAAAGGCACTTTAATAGACACCAAAAATTTGCAAAAAGGCACGAACATCCCGAAAAAGGCATTATAAATTCATCGTAGAAGCTTCAAACCAAGTGGAAAAACTGTTTTTTATGCTTTGTAGCGCAGATTGGCACTCCGGTCAATCCAGCGGCCTTCCATGTGCTGTGTACCCCAGCATCCCAAGCATGGTAAAGGAGAGAATAAAACGAACGACGAAGGATCCGCTAGAAGGGTAGCTGTAGCTCAGTTGGTCAGAGCACTGCACGGAATGCGGAGGGCGCAGGTTCAATTCCTGCCGGCTGCTTAACCTTTTATGATCCTTCGTTCTTTACTTGGCGCTCCTGGGTGGATTCTCTGCATTGCCTAGACCTCTAATACAGCAGAATGGAAACCCCATGGCTAGCGTATTATGTCTGCCGGTCGGTCAACAGGCTAGAAAAGCAAAAGGACCGAGGGACCGGTCCTCGTTGGAGAGGGGGGATGTAGCGCAGATTGGCACTCCGGTCAATCCAGCGGCCTTCCATGTGCTGTGTACCCCAGCATCCCAAGCATGGTAAAGGAGAGAATAAAACGAACGACGAAGGATCCGCTAGAAGGGTAGCTGTAGCTCAGTTGGTCAGAGCACTGCACGGAATGCGGAGGGCGCAGGTTCAATTCCTGCCGGCTGCTTAACCTTTTATGATCCTTCGTTCTTTACTGCTTAAATATCGAAACTAATGCGCAGATATGCCTCAAAAGCCGGTCTCTACATATAAATTTATTTTTTAATTTTCTTAAAAAATATTTACCTTCAATGTTATCGGGAAATTAATAATTTCCAAAATGTCCCAGTATTGTTCATCTCCATTGTCTCCTTCGAATGGCGCAGGGGAGTCCTCCACATAGTACGCCCTTTCTAATTGACGCCCTATTTCGGCCAAAAGTGCATTATAGGCAATTTGTTCTCTGCCAATCTCAGCTAATTGGTCAGGGTCAGCCATTATTATTTGCTCTGGAAAAAAATGAATATTATTACACTTAGGAGATAAACTGCCAAATTTAAACAAAACCTCCGTCTTTTATATGAACTTTTCTGGATAAAGAAAGCCGTTTGGCTTATGTATTTTCGCAATTGTTGGTTTAGGCAAAACTACCGCCTTTCGATAATCCCAGATTGTTTTATTTAATTTAAAATAAATAAATTTCGATTTACTCATCTGGTACTTTAAAGGATAATATTAATTAATTTATTTATTTATTAATTAATTTATTAATTTATTCATTCGTTCGTTCGTTCGTTAATTTATTTTTCATTCCTTATAGTTTTATTGTTCATCTTTGTTGAATTTATTTTTTGATTTCACCATTTTTCGAATAATGAAATATAAGACAGATTCTATTAAACAAGACAACAAACAGAATTAGCCATCATTCATTTAAATTTTAAAATAAAGTAAATTATGCTTTTATATTATCCAATGCCCAACTGTGTCCTCCGGCCAACTCCGTCCCAACATATTTTGAAGTTCAAAAAGGCAAATTATATAATTCTTAAAATTTCTATTTTCACTAAACTTAATTTTCTTGGACTGACACGCAGTTACTTTATTTCATTGCCAAATTTGCTCAAACAGGTGAAAAGTGGTGATAAATATGCTGTTTAAAGGGTTTACGTTGACATTGAACTATTGGCTAGAAAAATATTGCCGGTTTTTGAAAATTTTTGCCCGCTTTTTTACTCGCTCGCCCGGTTTGGTTTTGGCGATCGCACCACCTCTGTTTGGGACAAGGCGAGCGATAATCGTCGGTTCCGGCAATTACCACATTTGTTGGAGCTGTACAACAATGACGAAAACGTGCAAATGACTTTAGATCAGTAAGATCGCATTTGGTATTTTTTTGACATTTGGTCTTCCCCCAGCTCTAAGGTTTTGTTTTTTTTATCGAAATCGGAGAAAAATTCCGATTTTAAATGTATTTTTTGAATTGATTTTCTTATTGAAGCCAATAAAATATTATTATTTAATTACAATTTTTTGAAGAGATTTTTTAATATTTTTAAAGTTTCCAGGCGGCGCCTAGAGACGCGCCGTGACTGATAAAAACTCGTTAACCGTGAGCCGTGATCGAAAAACCCGTGAAATTCAGGGTGACCGTGACCGTTAATCACGGCGCATTTCTAGCGGCGCCTGTCAGCACCGCTGGGCATTCTCTCCCTTTGAAAATTTTTAAAATAAGACAAAATTTATTCTTTTAGGGGAAAATTGTTATACTAATCCAGCGATGCCAATGTCCTTTTTTAAAGAAATGTTCTTTTTTGGAGAGGCGAATCTTAAATTATGATATTATTTTAGATTTTTATTTTTCCCGGCGGCGCCTGTCGGTACCGTCGACTCTTTTTTCGAAATTAAACAAAATTTGGGAGGTAATTTAAAAGAGTTTATCATTTTTGGGATAGTGAAAGTAGGGAACTGATTTATTCCTTAATTTTTTCATGTTTATTTACGGCTTATAAAAATAAAAAGAAAACCTTTTTAGTTTAGTTTCAAGCTTTTTTGTCTTTGCAATTTTTTGCCCATTAATCCGGTCCCTAGTAATAAGGGAAGCAAAAATAATTATAAATAGGGCAACCGTTTTGCGGCATATGCCTTTTTATTCTGCGCACTAGTTTCGTTATATTAAGCATAAATAACGCATTTTCCACTTGGTTTGAAGCTTGTACGTTGACTTTTGTTATGCCTTTGTTTGCCTTTTTCGGGATTTTCGTGCCTTAAATGCCTTTTTTGGCATTTTCGTGTTTTCATGCCTTTTTGGCGTTTTTAGGTGCATTTTTTCTAAATTTAGAGAAATTTCTTAAGAAAAAAGGCAAAAAAATGAAAAATAGACCCCTAAAAAATGACCTTTCAAATTTTTTAAAAATAAACCCCCTAAGAATGGAAAAAATTTTCAAAAAATTGCCCCTCAAAATTATATTTTTTATCAAAAATTTTGATTCTTAAAAAATTTTTTTTTGCTTAATTTTTAAAATATTAAATTTATTTCGCTTGTTCTTCGGTGATAGGGATAAAAAATGTTTTTTTATGATTTTTGACTAAAAAATTGCTTTAAAAAATTTTTTGGCTTTAAAATGGCATGAAAAAATGTGCGTTTATAAATGCCTATTTTCATGCCTTTTACGGGATTTTTGTGCCTTTTCATGCCATTTTTGGAATTTTTTGGTGCCTATTTTAGTGCCTTTTTCGCGATTTTTGGTGCCTTTTTTTGGTTGCTCTAATTATAAATAAAAAATTACATATGAATATTTGCAAAGTGCATATTTTGCCATAACTCATCAATGGAAAATGCGAAAATTTTTTACCAAATAAAAATGGAAATAGAATACAAAAAATAGAAGAAGTGATAGTGGAAAAAGAGAGAGGGAGGAACAGAGAGGGAGGGAGAAAGAAAAATGCGAAGGACAGGGAAGAAAGAGAGATAGGGAGGGATAGAGAGGGAGAGTAAAGCACAATAGAGAAAGATAGAAGGAAGGAAAGAGCGGGACAGTGAGAGAGAGAGTTAAGGGTAGTAAGAGAGGGAGAGAGAGAGAGTTAAGGGAGAAAAAGAGGATGGATAAAGAGGAACAGAGAGAGAGAGAGACTTAAGGTAGAAAGTTAGGGAGGGAGGGAGAGAAAGAGCGAAAGACAGGGGAGAAAGAAAGGGAAGGATAAAAAGGGGAAAAAAAGGGCGAAGGTCATGAAGCAATGACTCCAATTCTTTTTGGAAAGTATTACGAAGAAACCCTTAAAGGAACGGTGTTTATTTGAGCAAGTATTTAAAATCGCAACTCAGATTATTATATTAACAGGGCTGCAACTTTTGTGTAAGAAGCAGGGATGGGACGCGACCGCGATCCGCGATTCGCGGCCTTTTTTCCCGCGATTCGCGTATCGCGACCGCGGCAAATTTCATCCGTGATTTGCGATCCGCGACCGCGGGATTTTTTCGTCCGCGTCCCACCCCTGGTACGAAGCGCTTCCTTCTCGGGGAAAACCCCTAAATATGTGAAAATTGCATTATAAAAGTCATCGAATTTCAACTACATTTTGTCAAAGATTTACCCAAAAGCAACCAAATTAGACAATCTTAGTATCATTCGATAGCTATTGAATGGCTCTATTACTTTGATAAATTTCAAAAAATTTCATTGAATTCTAAAGAAGTTATGTCAATTTCTTCAACTCTTTTACTCATAACTTTCGATGAAATTTTCTAAATCTTGAAAGGCTATTAGAATCAATCAATAGCTATCGAATGATGCAAGTCTGTTTGATTCAGAGCAAAGATATGACAAGATTTAGTCGAAAATTATGTAAAATGGCGCCTTTAACTAACGCGCAATGTGCCGTTATTACAATTTCTAAATTTATAAAAGGCTGATTCTTGGGACCACCTGTGTATGGGCACCAGGGCTG
>JBDPZO010000001.1:1394641-1417851 GCA_039877585.1 Heterodera filipjevi
ACTTTAAGTCCCGAAATTTGGGGCCTGGCGGACCCGGGACTAATAAGAAAGGGGGTTCTGAGAAAAAAACAGAAGAGAAGCTTCAAAAAATTCCGGCGGCCTCCCCGACACGGGCCCCGAGTTTTCCTGTCCCGGCAAATCCCCAGTCACCTGCTACCTTAACGTAAAACCTGAATCATCGAAATAACTTTTTTGTATATTTATTTTTCGTTTACTATAGCTTTACACGATAACTTTAAAAATCTGAGAGAAACAAATAAAAATTAGATTTTTTTTCTTAGATTTTTATGTTTTTTCAACCCCGATATACTTTATGTGGCAGTCCGACTCAAACGGCCCCGACTCAAATGGCCCGACTCAAACGACCCCCCCCCCCCCCCCCCGACTCAAACGGCCCCGACTCAAATGGCCCGACTCAAACGACCCCCCCCCCCCCCCCCGACTCAAACGCCCCGACTCAAACGGCCCGACTCAAACGGCCAGACTCAAATGACCCCCACCGTTCGCCAATGAACTTTTCGCCAATGAACCTTTCGCCAATGAACGTTTCGACATTGCACTTTCGACAATGAATGTTTCGACAATGAACGTTTCGACAATATTAATAAATTTTTAAAAATAGTTTTTTGAGTGCTAATTAAAGGCATTTCCATTATTAAATTTGAAGGTTACGGTCCTGTTCAATATAAATGCTTCTCCTTTTAAGCCCCTTTCCTCGAATGCCATTCGCTGGCGCATTTTCATAACACAATCATATGCAAATGAGGTGCTGGTGATTTTTCGGATGAACAACAATTATATTTTCAATCCCAGGATTAAATTATGAAGGGTGTCTTTAGATAAGCAGATTTTTATAACATTTAAGAATAAAATTTTCAATTTAAATCTACCAAAATATAAATTTGTATATTTCTTAAGTCAGAAAATATATTTATTTTGAAAATATCGTTTGGCATTGTCGAAACGTTCATTGTCGAAAGTGCATTGTCGAAGGGTTCAATGGCGAATGGTTCATTGGCGAATGTTCCGGTAACCGTCGAAATCACTTACTGTCGAAATCAACCACTGTCGGAATCACCTGACACGACGCCCCCGTACCGCCATCTTCGGACTAGGAACTTTAGAACTTTATAACTATTCTTATACTCTACTTTTTTAAAGCTTTCATTAAAGCATTGTTAAGCGATTTATAATTCGTCAAAAAGTTACAATTTGTTAATTGCAAAAAAATCAGAATTTGGGTGCGTTTTAATTTACAACTTTTTTAGATTAGTATTTTTTTAATTTTATGAACTAATATTCTTAATTTCTTTCAAATGATACCAATATAGCAGATTTTGATGAATTTAGAAAAAATTATGAGGTTCTAAAGGTGTCTGGTTGTTTAGGATACACCAAATCCACTATACAGGGAATTTTTAAATTTTGAAATGATGATTTATGCTTTTTGGAGGGTTATTTTTAAAAATCTTCAAAAATGGCCATTTTAGGCTAAACTCCGTTGAAAAAACTGATATAAATTTTCAAAACTTTCACCGGTGGCCTGATGCAAAAATACAAAAACAAAAAAAAAATAAAAAGTAAATGTGATGGAGTGTTCTACTAAGTACAATGCTAATTTTGTCCTCAAACATCCATTTTTTATCAGTGCTTTCATATATTTTTTTCGTCCAAATATGCTTTGACGAAAACTAAAAGTTCATTAATTCAAAATTTAAAAATAGAAAAATTAAACAAAAAATTGAATTTTGAAAACCGAAAACGAAGCCAAAAAAGTTTGGCGGACGAAAACGCCACGAAAACGAAACCCCAAAAATAGGCCAAGACCCGAAAATTACGAAAACGAAACTGCATCGGAAGTAAAAGAATTGGTGAAATATTTGAAAACTGAACATTTTTCCTTCAATTCCGTGGTAGGAAGGAGAAGAAAATACCTTGCATATCGGGATCGTTCATCTGATTTCCAACTGATATTGAATTGACTATTTCAAAGACAATGTCTCCAAATGGAATATTTGGAGTCTCTAAGACAGAACTAATAATTAAATTTAGAAACAATTCTTAATTGGGGTCTTTATTTCAAAATTTTATGAGCTGCCTTGCCTACCATTCTCATAATTTTCTGTATAATTCAATTCTTTTTCGTTTAATAATGTGATTTCAAGTTCATTATTACTCTCCTGATTTCCAAGACAATAACAATACCCAAAATAACATTGTGCAATGCTGTTCAAGTCCTCCAGAAGATTTGTTAACTTTTCGATTAAAGGCCTGTAAAATATTATTTTTTGAAAACCCAACCCTAGTTTGGTAAAAGTTAACCCCCTAGTTTATTTTTGAAAACCGAGCTCAAATTTTTTGAAAACAACCAACCTCTTAGTTTTTGAACAACTAACCTTAGTTTTATTTTCTTTTTATGGTTTTCAAAAAAACTAGGGGTATGGTTTTCAAATAAAACTAGGGGGTTCGGTTATACTAAAGTAGGTTGGGATTTCAAAAAAATTAGGGTTATCGTTTTCAAAAAAAGAAATGGTTCTCCAAATAAAACGGCCCGACTAAAATGACCCTTTTCGCAAAAATTGATCAAATCATAAATTGGATAATGCCTTACAATAAATTTAAATTCAGATTCGTGCTCAGCATCTTTGAAAATCGCCATAACGAAGTTTTTTAGCTCAAAATAACAAAGTTAAATTAGGGACAGAATTGCCCAAATCCTCATTACTAGGGCTGGGATTTATATTTATGAAAAATGTCAAAATATTTAAATAAATATTTACGAAAAAAAGCCAAAATATTGATTAAAAAAATACACTTTCGCAGTGTAAAAACCCAAAAAATCGCTTTTTATAGATAAATAAAAAGCCATAAATTGGCAACAAATTTATTCACTGGTTACAGTTGCAAATGAGGTACGTTTCAAAATCTCGGGCAAAAAACTCATTCGGTTGGCAGACAAAAAAATGTTTTTTTTTTTTTTTTAAATTGAAAATTTTCGAGAAAATATTTTTTTGGATTTTTCATTTTTTAGGATATGTTTTTCAAAATTTTTCAAAAGTTGATTCTTAGGGGGTGTATTTTTCGCGAAATTTTTGTATTTTTACAAGAAAAAGTGGAAAAATGCCAAAATATTTACAAAATATTGACAAAACCTTAAAATATTGAAATAAATATTTTGTTGAAAAAACCCCCAAAATATTTTTTTTTTATTGACTAATATTGACGTCCAAATGAAAAAGTTTAAATGCAGAAATGCTTCTTTTGAGCCCCTTTCTTCAACGCATATGCGCAGAAAACCTATTTAAAAAAATATAAATCCCAGCCCTACTCATTACTTCTTTTTGTATTGCCTAGCGTCAGTCCTTTCACGCTTTTCAAACAATGGCTTTATAGCTGCAATTCCAAAGCGCACTCGTAACAAATATTCAGAGAATATTCAAGCAGTAACATTTCTTTTGCACTTTTTTTTGATGATTTCTTGTTTCGTGAAACATTCCCAATGCTTAATAGCAAAAATGGTAATTTTAGCGTGGCCAGTTTAGAGTGGCCGGTTTAGCGTGGCCGTTTTAGCGTGAGGGCCGTTTTAGCGTGGCCGTTTTTTAGCGTGAGAAGCATTAATTGGGCTGGTGTTGCAGTTTCATTTTTGCTTATTTTTGTCAGAATAATTGCCTGTTGTTGTGAGATTTTAGATAATAACTTAAAAGAAATGCTCGAATAAACTATAAACACACAAACAAGGATGAACAAAAATAAAAGAAAAAAATTGCGCTTTTTGCGCTCATGATTCTTTATTTTTTTTTTTTGCTGGAATACTCAAAAAAACCTATCACGCTAAAACGACCGCACGCTAAAACGGCAACGCTATGATGACCCCTCACGCTAAAAAGGCCACCCACGTTTCGGCGCCCACGTTTCGGCGCTCACGTTTCGGCGCCAAGCCAAAAAAAGCAAAAACAAAATAAAGCTATCAAAAAAAATTTTCGTTTTCAAATAGGGGCCCCCTAAACCCGGTAGGGGTCACTCTAGTCGGGCAACTTTAGTCGGAGGGGTCATTTTAGTCGGAGAGTCGTTTCGTACAAAAAGGTCACGTAGACATTAAAATTTTTTTGAAAACCCAACCCTAGTTTGGTAAAACCGAACCCCTTAGTTTTTTTAATGCTCAACTTATATATTTTGTTGAAAAAAACCCTAATTTTTTAAAAACTAACCCACTAGCCCTTTGAAACATAACCCTAAATTTTTCTGAAACGTAACCATAACCTTGAAAACCTAGCCTTAATTTTTAAAAATTTCTTATTTTTGCAAAAAAAACTTTGGGTCAATTTAAAAAAACCAGGGGGTTAGTTTTTCAAAAGACTAGGGGGTTAAGTTTTCAAAAGACTAGGGGGTTAGTTTTTCAAAAAAACAGGGGGTTAGTTTTTCAAAAGACTAGGGGGTTGAGTTTTCAAAAAAGTTGGATAGGATTTTTTCTATTTTTGGCTTGGCGCCGAAACGTGGGCGCCGAAACGTGAGCGCCGAAACGTGTCCGGCGCCGAAACGTGGGCGCCGAAACGTGGGCGCCGAAACGAGAGCGCCGAAACAACCTGGACCCACGCTAAAACGGCCACGCTATAATGACCACTCACGCTAAAACGGCCACGCTATAATGACCCTTCACGCTAAAACGGCCACGCTATAATGACCCCTCACGCTAACGGCCACGCTAAACCGCGGTGGTGGTCATTTGAGTCGGGCCGTTTGAGTGGGAGAGCCACCCATACAAAATCTCATTTTTTAGTTACGGATTATTATTTTTTTCAAAAATATAATAAAAAATAACAATTAACACTAAAAAACAAAAGTCAGGCTACCATACCATACACTTGAAGAACATCATCGAGAAAAACATCGGGAACAATAGGATAACAATTTATTAGATTGTGATCATTTTGGTGTGCCTTTGCTAAATCCACGCTTCATTATGTTTGATTTGTTCATAATTGGTTATTGCTACTCAGTTTTCGAAACAAAAAAATTCAGAAAATTACTAAGATTTGTTCAGAATATAAAAAGATCAAAAATAAATTCCCTATATTTTGAAGTCCTGAAATTTTGGGCCTAGCCGGACCCGGGCAGGGTGGCGATCTCGAAAGTCTAAAAAGGTGGCGCAGGGATTAAAAATGGTGGCAAAAAGGTTGCAAAAATTTTAAAAAAGGTGGCACGTAATTTTTAGCGTCAAAATCGTTCAAAAATGCATACAAATTTCAAATGTTATATTTTTCATTGCGGCTCACAAGTTGGAGCAAATCAGTGTTGGAAATAAATAAATCATAAGCACCGGAACAATTAAAATCGGGGTTGCATTTTTCCTCTATTTTTCTGTTGTGATATTTAATTAGCTCAAATTTATGCTAAGGTGGGCCGGCGGTGCCGATAGGCGCCGCCGGGGAAATTTTTGAAAAAGTAAATAAAATTTATAAAGAAAAGTGTGTAAAAAAAATGTCAATTTTTGACATTTTTTCGTTATAAAATTGAAAAAAACGAAGAATAATCATAAAATTTGGCATTTTGTATAAGAAATTTAAATAATTTACAATATTCCAAAAAGGTGGCAAATGGTGGAAATTCCAAAAAAGGTGGCAAAATGGTGGCTAGACCCCCAAAAAGGTGGCAAATGCCACCGAAAAGGGGCAAAATCGCCACCCTGGACCCGGGACTAATAAGAAAGGGGGTTCTGAGAAAAAAACAGAAGAGAAGCTTCAAAAAATTCCGGCGGCCTCCCCGACACGGGCCCCGAGTTTTCCTGTCCCGGCAAATCCCCAGTCACCTGCTACCTTAACGTAAAACCTGAATCATCGAAATAACTTTTTTTGTATATTTATTTTTCGTTTACTATAGCTTTACACGATAACTTTAAAAATCTGAGAGAAACAAATAAAAATTAGATTTTTTTTCTTAGTTTTTTATTTGTTTTCAATCCCGATATACTTTATGTGGCAGTCCGACTCAAACGCCCCGACTCAAATGGCCCGCTCAAACGACCCTCCGACTCAAACGCCCCGACTTAAGCGGCCCGACTCAAGCGGCCCGACTCTAATGACCCGTTCCGCTAAACCGACCCCTACCGGCTTAATAGATATATATTCGCATTGCCAAATCTTCTTCATCAAATGCAAATAGATAGGAACAAGTTCGTATTATTCAGATTCTTTTATGTTAGTTCCTTGTTTCATTCCTCCTTGCACAAAATCAACAAATGCTTCTACATCTTTGACCTAAATTTTTTTTTGACAATTTCAAAGAAGCCTTTAAGTTTTTCGAAAAACTAGGGGGATAAGTTATCAAAAAAACTAAGCGGTAAGATTTTCTAAAAAAATATTTTTGGTTTGGGGCCCAAACGACCCCGGGGCCCAAACGGGGGGCCCAAACGTCGGGCTCAAACGGGGGGCCCAAACATCGGGCTCAAACGGGGGGCCTAAACATCGGGGCTCAAACGGCGGGCCCAAACGTCGGGCTCAAACGGCGGGCCCAAACATCGGGGCTCAAACGGCGGGCCCAAACGACCTTGGCCCTCACCTTCGGGTCGGGATCGTTTCGGCGCCCACGTTTCGGCGCCAAACCAAAAAATAAAAATTTTTTCAAATTAAAAAAAATTAAAAAAAATTTTGGTTTGGCGACGAAACGTGAGCGCCGAAAGGTTGATGGCCTAAATAATGGCAAATCCGAAATGATGTCATAAATGTTGACTGGTTGTAAAACTGAAGAAGAGTCATCGCAAGATGTTGTTTCGGGAGATTCGGCTTCAAAAGAGGATGCCTTGGTAATTGCTGCTTCGGAAATTGCTGCTTCAGAATTTGATGCTTCGAAAGGAATTTTAAAATAAAATAAGCCATTTCTATTTTTTGAAAAACGTTTATACGCACCGGCTCAAAAAACGAGATGTGTGCCAATAAATAGAGAGTGCGAGACGCCAGACAAATTTCCCCTTTTTCTCTAACATTCTCTTAGTTTGGCGCACTGTCTATTTATTTTTATTTTGAGAAAAACATCCCAAAACTTCTATGCACGTAACTTTTGATAGATGCGCATTTTCATTCTCAAACTTACACCATCGATAGAAAATTAAATTCTGAAAAATATGTAAGGTTTTTTTTTGACTGAAAAAAGGTCTTTTGGAAGAGTTATACTTACCAATTTAAGGAGAAAAAAATCAAACATTTAATGGAACAAAAAAACTTTGTACGGAGTCATGTCGGCAAAAAATCAGTGCAAAAGCGGACAGAAAAGCAGGAAGAGCGGCGGGCAAGTGCAAAACATGCATCTCAAGCCCGGTAGGCCAAGAAGAGTGGATTTTTAAACGATTTATTCACAATTTTTAATTAATTTTTCTATCAAATTTCAGACCAACCGAACACTGAGCCAAAAAAAAGCCCAAGGAGCCGGAGTGGAAGTAATTTCTCAATGACCAGACTCGGATGCGCACCCTACTTTCACAAAAAACAAAAACTCATTTGTTCCTTCATCACTTTGTCCAATTTGCCCTCAACATCGGTTTTTGGGACTCTTGGACGAACAAGGCTGGGAGGAAGTTTTTTATGTAGGAAATTTCAAATTTAATTCTAGGGGACGAGGCGTTGCATTCCGTGTGGCGTCGCTTGGAACAATTATGGAAGACAATGCCGGACAAAGAGCAAATGCGTCAGCAGTTGGAGCATCATTTTGTGTCCAATTGGCTGCTGGACACAGGCAAACTCGATGCAATGAAATTAGTGAGTCAGGGAAAGGGCTTAAAAGGTTAAATTTGCGCCGAATTAAGAAGGAGCTCGAAAGACGGGAGCACGACACAGCGGGAAAAATGAACGAGGACAGTGATGAAGACGCTGAAATTGATGTCGTTGGCTCATCATTGATTAACATTTTTTTTCGTATGAACGACCAATAAAATATAAAAATTTAAACCAAATTTTCGTAATGTTTTTTGGTTATTTTCCATTTTATTTCTTTGTTTAAATTATAAAAATATAGGCGAAACGTGCACAGGACTCGAACCCGATAAACCTTTTTGGTGATTGTCCTACGGACCACTGAGCCATAGACGCAAATCTTTTCTGGTACAGGGGCCCAAAACTGAGTCGGTGTGTATACTAAGATGAAAATTTTAAGTAGGGTCAATTCCAAAATCAGAAGTATTTTCACGCCCTTTATTGCCTATGAAAAAAAGATAGTAATTTTTTCATTTAAAAACTTTCAGTCATATATGGCTTAACACCCATTTTATGGTGGTGGGTTCAAAACAAGCCATCAAAAGTATTTTGTACAAATGAAAATTGCCTCATTTTGCTTCGAGCAATGCCATTTGATGCTTTTGGCACCGCGTTTATAATGCCATTTCAATTGCTCGCCTGAATGTGTGCCATTGTTGAAGAAATATTACATGGCAGACGGACAGCATATCTAGAGAGCATGTCCAATTGAATATAATGGGACAAGAGAGAATACAGTAAGAATGAGTTGGCAAAATTTGGCAGAATAATCCCATGGATTTACCATGGTGATATAACATATGAAGTTATGCATACATAGCAGGGATGCAGCCGATCCCAGATTTGAAAAATCGGAAATCGGAAAACCGGAATTCCGACGCCCGAAAATTTTTCGGAAATCGGAAATCGGAATTCCGACGGCCAAAATTTTTTTCGGAAATCGGAAAATCGGAATTCCGGTCCAAAAATCATCGGAAATCGGAAAATCGGAAATCGGAAATTTTTTTTCTACAAAATTACTAATTTTTTTTTATAAATTTTTTTTTGACCAAAAACTTCTCATTTTTCGAAAATTTTTATTTATTTTTGAGAAAATTAATTCCGATTTTTTTCCGATTTTTCCCCAAAAATATCGGAAATCGGAAATCGGAATTCCGATGCCCCAAATTTTTCTCGGAAATCGGAAAATCGGAATTCCGGTCCCAAAAACATCGGAAATCGGAAAACCGGAAATCGGAAATCGGCTGCATCCCTGATACATAGCCGAGCATTAAAAATATAATACGGCAAAAAAAAGAGATGGGAAGAAATAATGCACATATAATAATAAAATATACAACAACAAAGATACAGCCCATACAAACAATATTGCCCCAAAACAAATACGTCAACCATCCACCAACGGAATATGCTCCCAATTTGGCATTTCTTAGGCAAAATTTGGAAACGTGTCAATAATGCCGTGTCATTTAGCAGTGTAAATCTGTGAATGTGAAATGCATGCCGAGAGAAGCAAAGAAAATGTCGATAAAATGTCAATGTACGCATGACACAAGGGCATGACTTCGTATAAAATTTTTTTTGGATGAATGCGTTAATATTACGATTATTCCCTTAGCGCCAATTCAGTCTCATTTTTAGTACCAAAGGAATTACCATTCGGTAGCTATTAGTTAGCTCTATTAGCCTCCAAGTTACAAAAAATTTTCTTATGTTTTAAGAAAGTTGTGGCCTCAGTGAAAAAAAAAAAAGTAATTTTTTGTCCATATATTTTCTAAAACTCAATCAAATTTTTTGAAAATAGGAATGCTAATAGAGTTAACCAATCGCTATCCTACCATACCAAGATTATTAAATTTGGTTGCGTTTGAGCAAAGTTATGACGAGTTATTTTCAAAAATTCGAAAAATCGCTTTTTTACGAAACGCCCATGTATCTAATCCTTGAATGAGGTCATTGAAAATTCTGCTATAAATCCCTTTGGTACTAAAAATGAGACTGAATTGGCGCAAAGGGAATAATCGTAAAATTAACGCATTCATCCAAATTTTTTTTCTTATACGAAGTCATGCTCTTGTGTAATGCGTACACTGGCAGTTTATTGACATTTTTTCTTTGCTTATCTCGGCATGTTTCACATTCAGAAATTCTCATTGATAAAAATGCCACGGCATTATTGACACGTTTCCAAATTTTGCCTAAGAAATGCCAAATTGGGAGCATATTCCGTTGGTGGATAGTTGGCGTGTATGCTTGGGGCAATTCTCTTTCGATGTGCCGTATCTTTGTTGTTGTATATTTTATTATTATTATATGCATTATGCTTATCCCTATCTCTTTCTCTGCTGTATTATTGGCTTGTATGCATACCTTTTTAAATGTTATAGCACCATGTCATTGGGATTTCTGCCAAATTTGCCAACGCGCTATTGCCAACTCATCCTCCCTGCAGCTACTCTCGTTCCCATTCTCTTCCATGGGAATGCTCTCTAAATGTGCTGCCCGTCTGTCACATAATATTTCTACAACAATGGCACATTTTGAGATAAAAGCGGTCAAATAGACCAAACGGCACTTGTCATTTGAATATAAATTGTAATCCTTCCAACTACTTTTTGGTCCTAACTTTAATCCTGAGCTTGGCTACTCTCTCAGGCAGGGGCACACCTTGGGTTTCCTTCTTTGACCTTAGTCTTGTTACAAATAGCATTCTGTTAAAATTTTTGTGATGGTTTTTGTCCATATGAATACCTATTTTGGGGGTTCGGGAATAGACCAAAGATGTGCCGAGCCGGACAAAATCCGATTCCGATTAAATCGCCGTTTCCGATTATGGCCAAAAACCCGATTAATTCCGATTACGATTCCGATTTTCCCAAAAATTGTAATTTTTTGAAAAAACAAATTTTCATACTCAAATTCATAGATTTGAAATTGTGATGCCGAAAAAAACATTTTCAACGTTCTCAGGCAATAAACGTCTTCCGGATCAGGGAAGGGCGAAACTCAGCAAATGACCCGGAACGCAATTCGAAATGAAACTAAATTTTTTCCGAAACTCGAAATCCGAAACGCAAAAGAGCTGAAATTTTCGAAACAAAACGAAACGAAATTGAATTTTTTTTTTTTTTGTCAATATATTAACCAGGGTCCCCAAATTGAAGTTTTGAGAAGCATCATTATGCTGGCGAAAAAGCCTCATTTGGAAAAATTTTATTCCACCTCCCCACGTTGTGTCGATCAAGCCAAAAATCACGAAATGTCGACTCCATAAAATGTCGAATTCAGCAAAAATTTGTTTTCAAGAATCCATTCCGGGTTTTTCACCAAATTATACATCCATTTCGAACTTCGAACGCTCGTGTTATTCGAAAATACTTTATTTTTGGCTAAGAGACAGAACGTGGAATTGATAAAACTTGGGTGCGCCTTTTATTTAAATAGCAAAAAAAAAAATTTAATTGATTATAATTTTTGCTCTACGATTTATAGGCTGTTCTCTAAGGGTGAGGTGGTGCCGATAGGTGCCGCGGGAATTTTTTTTTTTTTTTTTGAAGATTTTTGGAATACCCGCCCGGTTCCATGAAGAGTCGTTTTTATGGGCAAAATGTCAATTTTTTCAAAGGATATCTTTGAAATAAAGGACGAATTGACTTTATTTGTAGCAATTGACCCTGCTTTGCCTTGGAAGAAAATTAAATTACTAAGATTGATTGTTAAGAAATCATTAAGCCAATATTTTGCCAATGTTTTGGCGAAAATTTTAGAAAACGAAAAATACCACTAAAGAATCAATTTTTATAAAGTGAAAAAGATCCCCTAAAAAATAAAAGTGCATTTCTAATAAGGATGTAGAAAAATAAAAAATAAACTAACTCAAAAACATTTAATTTTTAGAATTTATAATAAAACCGAAAAATTAATATTTATTTATAAATAAGAAAATTACTTATTTTTTGTCTTTTGCTTTTAAATGGTTGTAATGGTGCTAGGTCGAAGGACAAAAAGTGCAAAAATTGCTGAATTTTCGACATAGGGTCTGATGGTGCCGATAGGCGCCACAGGGGAAATTTTTAAAATCAAAAAAAAAAGAAGCTTGACCCCTAAAAACAGCAAAATGCTTTCAAAATTAGCAATATGCGAGCTGTGATTAAGGCGGACAAAAAAATCATAGCAATCAGAAAAATAAGAAAAATTGGCTGAAATCAGAACATTTCGGATAAATCATCGTACCACTAATTTATGTGCAATTTATGATGATTTTAAAAAAGAGTATTTTTCATGATAAATGAGTACTTTTTTATGTCCAATGAGTATTTTCCAATTGAGACCGAAGCCCTGCTTTAGCACCTATTTTCTTGTTTGTTTTTTTAATCTACAATACCTAACTAAATTTTTGGAATTGGCCCTACTCATAAACTTTCATCGTAAAATAAACATGTTTCAAAAATAGAAAATGGCTTGTTTTCTTTTAAAATTCATTGTTCTAGTCATCATTTTTTATTCTTTGTTTTTCTGTTCAAGTTCCACATCAGCAACGGCAAGTTCAAATAAAAAATAATAAAATTATTGTTTTTTTTACATATTAGATTGGCGCCAATGACGCACTTGTTGCTTTCGTGCAAGGGCCTCACAATTTTGAGCAATTTTGCGTGGAACAATTGCCAAGCGAAAGCAAATGGTTTTTGGCGCAATTTTATGGCATTCATCTTGGCATTCTCCACCACATGAGAAAAAATTGGCATTGTGACAGTTTCCGTCAAAAGAAATGCGAAAAATACCATGAATATTTGGACATTTTGTATGAATATTTCTTCAACGTTTACGCCGGACATAAAGTTGAGAGCCCAATTTTCTTACTCCGCAAAACTAAAGATGATACTACGCGGGAGATTGACTTGGCGCAAGTCATTGCGCATTTTGCCGATACTAAAAGTTTTACGCGAGTTGAGCATGAGGAATATACTGAAATTTATTCAGTCGTAGAGTATTATGACGGTAAAATTGAGAATTATGTCCCGGCTTTAAAAATTGAGCTGTTGCAAAAGGATGGGTTATAAAACAATAAATGAAGTAAATGAAAAAGAAAAATTGGAACGAAAAAAATTTGAGAAAATAATGGATAAAATGTTGGAGAGATTGGAAGAAAAAGCCAAAGAAAAAGAGAATTGGCAAAGGAAGAAAAAGCCAACGAAGCTTCAGCCGAAACAGTATCTTCTGAAGAGTCTTCTTCCGAATCAGCGTCTTCTGGAGTAGTGTCTTCCGAAGAATCTTCTTCCGAATCAGAATCTTCTTCAGCTTTACCACTTGTCGACATTTATGACATCGTTTCTGATTTGCCAATATTTTACTTTGGTAACACGGTAATTTTCCAATTAATTTCTTATAAATTTCTTGTCCTGTTTTGTTAAAAGTTGATTAAGTCGAAAATTCAGTGAAAATGGCGGATTTAAGAAACGCGCCAGCACGGTTTATTTCACTAATCAAAGGAAAAAATAGAAATTTCAAAATGATTTAATAAATTTTTTTTTACAATTATTATTGAAAATATATATTTAGAAGGAAGACGATTCATTTGTTGATTTTGTGCACGGAGGAAAGAAACAAACAGCCAACAAAAATATAAATGCGAGAAAATTCTCCGGGTTTTGAACATTGTATTCGAATATTTGTTTCGAGTGCGCTATGGAATAGCTGCAGTGAAGCCAATTATTCAAAAGCAACAGGATGACTCCTGGAGGAACAACAAGAAAAAGTAATAAGCACTTTATTAATCATAATTAAGCAAACATCATCAAATAAGATAAAATAGATATAAATGTGCTTAAAGGAAGGAGAAAATCAATCCCAAAAATTATAGGAAATTTAAGAATTAGGACAAAGTATCTAGATGTGCTTTTGGAAAACGAATTCAAATTAATGGGTTACAAAGAAATTGTTAGGTTGTTTCGTAAAAATTGCCACCATGGGATTTTCGTAAAAAGAGCCTTTTTCTAATTTTTTTGAAAAAAAACTTGTCATAATTATGCTGAACGCAACAAAATTTAACAATCTTGGTACCTTTCGATAGCTTTTAATTGGCTCTATAAGCGGTCCCCTATCATTTCGTCAGTGGTTCATTTCGTCAGTGGTTCATTTCGTCAGTGGTTCATTTCGTCAGTGGTTCATTTGGGCAGTGATCATTTGGGCAGTGATCAAATGGGCAGTGGAAATCTCAAAAATAATTAATAAAAGTTCAAAATGAAGCCCCTAAAATTTCCAGAGTTAGTTTTCTGAAAGCCTACCCCCCTAGTTTACTGTAAACCCAACCCAAAAATTTTTTTCTGAGAATCTAACCCTTGTTTTTTTCTGAAAATCTAACCTAAGTTTTTTTTGAAAACCTAACACTCTAATTGTTTAAGTTTTCTATTTCTTTTTTTTTCAAAAAGAACTAATGGAAAAACTAGGGTTAGGTTTTCAAAAAAAAACAAGGGTTAGATTCTCAGAAAAAAATTTTTGGTTCGGGTTTACAGTAAACTAGGGGGGTAGGCTTTCAGAAAACTAACTCTGGAAATTTTAGGGGCTTCATTTTGAACTTTTATTAATTATTTTTGAGATTTCCACTGCCCATTTGATCACTGCCCAAATGGTCACTGCCCAAATGAACCACTGACGAAATGATCGGCTACCCTATAAGCCATCTAAATTGCGTTTAAGCAAAGTTAAGACGAATTTTTTTCAAAAAAATTTATAAAAATGGCCTTTTTTACGAAACGTCCATAGTGACAATTTTTACGAAACGACCCAGCACCACAAAGAATATTTAGTTATTTTAAAATCTTCTTAATAAAACGATTATAATCATGGATCTATTTTTAAAATAAAACTAAGTGGATCTCGGCAGAATTATCTACAGTTGTTGCAGTCAATGATCATTTAAAAAAAATAAGCATGTTTGGTTCTAATTTTCAGACCTTCTATCAAACAGATGACCAATGTTATAGGAATGCTGAACCATATTACGCATTGTTATTTTGGGCATTGTTATAGTCACCAAGAAGTCGAAATCACAATATTAAACGAACAAAAACTGAATTATACAGCAAATTCAAAGAATGGTAAGGGTTTTATTCTTACTTCATGGCGGGGACAATTTCGAACTCGTTGAACAAATTAAATCAAAAAAATTGTTAAATTTATGATTTATTTCGGTTTAGAAGAGCCAAATATTGCTGATGAAGGCATAGATTCGGAAGAAGTCAGTTCGATATCAGTTGGCAATCAGATGAAAACCCCTTTTCTGCAAGGTATTTAATAAACAAATATTTGTTGATAAGTTTCTTTTCAGTGGGGAAGTCCTAAAAATAAAATTATAAAAAACATTAATATTAAACTAAAATAAAATCATAAATATTTTAATTAAGAAGCAATTTAATTTTAACGCAAGTTTTCTATTTACATAATGCCGACAGGAAATTAAAAAAAAAACCGAAATGGTTGAGATAATAATAATAATAATTAGAGCTGCTATTAGACTATATTCGAACATATATCAAAAACTCGCTCAAATAAACTCATTTCCTTTAAAGCGTTGCTTCGTAAGGCATTCAAAGCTGAACTGAAAGCATTGCATGGAGAATGGGTTGAAGGAGATGAAGAAGAATATGAGCAGGAAGAGGAAGAACATGAGGAGGAAGAGGAAGAACATGGGGAGGAAGAGGAAGAACATGGGGAGGAAGAGGAAGAACATGGGGAGGAAGGGGAAGAACATGGGGAGGAAGAGGAAGAACATGGGGAGGAAGAGGAAGAACATGGGGAGGAAGAGGAAGAATACCATGACGAATTCATAAATTATCCTTTTTGGAGTCAAGTACACAATTTGGAATATTTTAAATTAGAGTGATTTGTCCTTGGGTTTGTAAACACATGACTATTCCAGCCAGAACTTCTCTGTTTTCACCGCTTTCTTTTGGGTCGCTTCCGGTTTTTCTGGACCGTTATTTTTCTCTACCTCTCTGCTCCTGCTTCCTTTCACTTACTCTCCCTCTTTCTTTACCCCTGTCTCTCTCTCTCTGTCCTCTCAATCACTCGCTTTTGCTTGATTTTCTATACTATTATTATTTGTTCCTTGTATTTGGTTTGATAAATTTTTTTTTCAACATTTTCCATCAAGTTTGGCTTTAGATAGAATTATTTTCCATTTACGCCGCATAGTAAAAATGGACACTTGCGCCGCTCATTCAAAAAGATATTTTTAAAATATTGTTACTAGTTTTCAACAAATTTTATTCAAACTATTGTGTAACAACAATAAAAAGGCTAACTAAAAGAAATACAAAAAAAAAACTGATCGCAAATATAGAGATCAAATTTTTGTTTTTCAATGCGTACTGTGTTGCAGGGAGTTGCGAAGAGAAAAATAAAAAGCGAAAGGCGAAAAGCGAATCCTAAATAAAAAGCAAAAGGCGAAAATGCGAATTTTTTTTTCTGAAACAAAAATTTAAATTTTGCGCCAATCAAACTTCAATTCAGTGGTAAAAAATCTCTTTATTTTACGTTAGACTTAAATAAGAAATTCATTTATCAAAAAACGGTTAGTGGTCAAAAATAAATAACATTTTTTAAACGGCGCACCCACGTTTTGCCGACTTGGCCAAAAAAGAAATACTCCCGAACAATTTTGTGTTCGAATTTTGAAATAAATGTCTAATTGGGTCGGCGACCAGAAAAAAATGAAAATGGCTTTTTGAAAGTTAAATTTTGGCCGAGTCGACAAAACGTGGGGAGGCGTTTTTTAAACACGCTTCGAAGGCGTTAAATAATTTTTTTTTTGCAACAATCAACTGTTTTTAATTTATTAGTCCGATGGTGCCGATAGGTGCCATCGGTGGAATTTTGAAAATTGATGGCCGATTTGTTATCAGAATTAGCCCCAAAAAAAAGGTCAATTTTTTAGGGTTTACTAATTAACAAAACCAAAAATTTTCAATTGATTTGTGAAACAATTTCAAAAATGTTCACGCAATGTGGTAGATTTGAACCACGCCAAAATAGTGATTAGACAGTGGCTTTACCAGCACAGCCCCACACCCAACTTATCCTTTTCGTCAAAGGAATAATATTATTATTAATTTTTTCTTTTAATATTTTCTTTTCTCAGATTTTCTATCTTCAAAAACCCCATCTTTAGGGGTGTGTTTTTTAATTTCGCTTTTCGCGCTAAAAAGCAAAGCGAAAGCGAAATGCCTAAAAAAAGCGAAAAGCGAAACTTGCAACATCCCTGCTGTGTAGGGAATGACAAAACCGCTTCCGATTCGAGTGCCGAATGGTCCGAGTGCCGAATAGAACAAAAACAGTCCGAGTGCCGAATGGTCCGAAAAAAGTCAGAATTCTTGTGAGTTTCGGTTTATAACTTTTTTACAGATAGATCAGTACTTTTTTGTTAGAAGAACTAATAGATCTTTTGAAGATTTTTCGAATGGTACTAATATTGCAGAACTTGATAGAACCGGGAATCCCGCACAGCCCTACAAATTATTATCGATCAAAAGGAAAAAGTATTTTTTTTTTGAAACTCACCTTCATATCAAAGTCAAATGATGGTAAATCAGAAACGAACTCATAAATGTCGACCGATGGTAAAACGGAAGAAGATGCTGCTTCAGAAGAAGATCCTTCGACTTTTCTTTCCTTTGCCATTATTTCCTTTTTTTCATTGGCCTTTTTTCCCAATTTTTCCAACATATTTTTCATTATTTTCTCAAATGTTTCTGCGTGTTCCTCCTTTGAATTTCATTTTTGTTTGCTCCTTGTTGCATCATTCCTCCCTGCAAGAAGTCAACAAATGCTTTGTCTTTGATCTAAACAAAAACTTTCCATGGCAATTTTAAAGAAATTTATTTAAATTTTTGTTTTATTCTTAGAATGGTGTGCATAAACGAATTTTGACAAAAATCCCGAAAAAGGCATGCACATTTTTTCCTGCCGTTTTAAAGTCAAAAAAATTTTTAAAGCAATTTTTTATTCAAAATCATAAAGAAAAAATTCTTTCACCTATCACCGAAGACAAGCGAAATAAATTTAATATTTTAAAAATTAAGCAAAAAAATTTTTTTGAGAATCAAAATTTTTGATAAAAAATATAATTTTGAGGGGCAATTTTTTGAAAATTTTTCCATTCTTAGGCGGTTTATTTTTACAAATTTTGATAGGTCATTTTTTAGGGGTCTATTTTTCATTTTTTTGCCTTTTTTCTTAAGAAATTTCTCTAATTTAGAAAAAAAGCATTTAAAAACGCCAAAAAGGCACCAAATGGCAAAATGCCTAAAAAAGGCAGTTTAGGCAAGTAAACCTAATAATAAAAAAGCCCCAATTTTTTTCAATTCTTTCAATCAAACGAACTATAGTATTGTTTTTTTTCTGAAAAAACTCACCTTCATATCAAAGTCAAATGATGGTAACTCAGAAACAATGTCATAAATGTCGACGGATGGTAAAACGGAAGAAGATGCTGCTTCAGAAGAACATTCTTCGGCTTTCCTTTCCTTTGCCATTATTTCCTCGGTTTCATTGGCCTTTTTTCCCAATTTTTCCAACATATTTTTCATTATTTTTTCAAATTTTTCTCTCTCCAATTTTTCTTCTTCAGTTGTTTCCTTTGCATTTGTCTTATAATAATCCAATTCTTTCTCATTTTGCAGTTCAATTGTTACAGTTGGCACATAATTTCCTGTACCATCCAAACGTCCCACCACTGTATAATTGTCAGAATTGTCCAAATATTTGAAGTATTTGTAACTTTTTGTATTGGCAAAATACGCCACAACTTTCACCAGTTCAATCTTCTTTTCGTAGAACATGAAAATTGGGCTCACAACTTTATGACCGGCGTAAACATTTAAGAAATATTCGTACAAAATGTCCAAATATTTACGATATTTTTCGCATTTCTTCTGACAAACAAAGTCAGAATGCCAATTTTTTCTCTATGCAAAATGCCAAGATGAATGCCAAATAGTTGTGCCAAAAACCCTTTGTATTATTTAGTGAATGTTTCTCGCAAAATTGTTCAAAATTGTGTGGTCCTTTCACAAATTCAACAAATGCATTGTTGCCAAGCTAATATGTAAATAGGGATGCAAAAAATATGTACAAAAAGTGGTCAAAATATGTAAATAAAGTGGTCAAAATATATACATAAATATGTAAATAAAGTGCTACAGTGTCGGAGAATCCGAATCTAACACCCAATCTTCCCATTGCGATCTCCAAACCAGATGTCGAACAAAAGCTCGACAATTTTATGCATATGAGTAGGGTTGGCGGTTTCTGGAAGTTTTTTGAAACCGAACCGAAACCAACCGAAAAGAATTCGGTTCGGTTTGAAACCGCCAACCCTACATATGAGTCCTTTTGTCGTGTAATAAATTTTTGAATTTTCAACTTTTTGTTCGAGTTTAAGTTCGGACTTCGCAATGGGACGAATTGGAAGTCAGAAACGATTCCAAACACAATTTTATTTCAAAATAAATTGAACTAAACGACTTGTCCACAAATGTCAGGACGCGGAAAATTGCATTTTTTGAGCTATTTTAGTCAAAATCACATAAAAAGGAGATTTTTCCTACACAAAGCCAAGCGAAATAAATTTTATATTTCAAAAATTATATAGATATAAATAAGAAAATATTTCTTTGAGAATTAATTTTGGACAAAAAATTTAGATTTGAGGTGGAAAATTTTTTGAGAAATCTCCATTCTTAGGGGTATACTTTTTGAAAAAAGCCTAAAAGGACACGAAAACTAAAAATATTTACCGTAAATATGTATAAAAACTCCGAAAATGTAAAAAAAAATGCAAATAAAAGTCCCAACTTTTATAAGCAAATGCGAAAAAGCCTTTGTTTTCCTACTAATTAGACCATCTAGAATGCAGGAAAATATGTATTTACATAAAATTGGCATCCCTACTAACAAATAAAAAATTAATAATTACAATTTTTATTCAAATTCAAACTTGCCTTTGCCGAAGTTGAAATTGAACAGGGGATCAAGGAATAAAAAGTGATGATCACAGCAACAAAATATAGAAGAAAATAAGCCATTTTCTATTTTTTGAAAAAGATTATAGAAAAAAAAAATGAAATAAATATGCTTCAAAAAAGTATTTGGGACCGTTTCGGTTAACAAGATAACCGAAACCGAGCATTTCGGTTAACCGAACTGAAACCGATTACCGAACAGAATTTTCTTCGGTTTTCGGTTCGGTTCCGTTTGGCTTCAAACCGACAACCCTATATATTATATGATTTTGTGCTTAATTTGCCTTTTTTGCGCTTATTTCGTGCTTATTTTGACAATTTTGGTGGTTCATTTAAGTGTTTAATTAAGATTTTTGTGTTTAAAGTCCGGGCTCTTATTAAAATTCATAAATTGACCATTTTTGATAACGTTTTAATTTATTTTTTAAAAATTCGTCAATCGTCAAAATCGATTATGTATGGGACAAGATTGTTAATAAAAAAGATTAATTTCAAAATTTCCCACGGCAGCGCCCTATTCGTACCGTCTAATTTCAAAATTTCCCACGGCAGCGCCCTATTCGTACCGTCTATTGCCAAAAGATACTTAAGCAGAAGCTAATTGATTAATCCCTCACAAAAAAATCATTTAAAATTTGAAAAAATCAGAATTCTTGGGAGTTTTGATTTATAACTTTTCGAAAGATCATTATTTTTATTTTTTTATTATTAATGAGCTAATAGAGCTTTTGAAGAGCTTTCGAATGATAACAAATTGGAAAAATTTTTTAGCCCCTTTTTTCAAATCACATTCACAGAAAAAATATGTAAATCCATATAACCTTGAGCCCCATTTTATTGTTAGAAATTTGATTACATCGACATTTAAAAAAATAAATGTTAATATAAATAACTTGAGAAGAGCGGTACCAGTATTTTTGGAAAAAACCGGCCCGTGATGATCAATACCAGTACCGACTTTTCGACAGGTACCGGCCAGGGCTGCACAAAAATTTCAAAATTTTTCGAAAACAAACCCAAAAACCCCGTTAAAAAAACGCATCAAAATGCCTTCGAAAAAAGAATATGCTAATAAAAAAATTTAAGGGCAATTCGGCTTTAAAGGAATTAAGAGTTCAATGGCACCGATAAGGGCCGACGGAAAATTTGAAAATCGATGTGCTTTATTAAGGTTACCTATCATTTCGTCACTGATCAGTAGGGCTGCGAAAAATATGGAGTAAAAATCGCAAAATATGGACATAAATATGGAAAAAGGCCAAAATATGGAAAATATGGATTTAAAAAACCATCCTAGAAGCTTCAAACCAAGCTAAAAAACACGTTTTTTTGTGCGTTTCAGGCCGTTCCGAGTTCAGAAAAAAAATATGGATTTCCATATAAATGACAGCCCTACTGATCAGTTTCGTCACTGAAATTTTTTTTTCTCTTAAAAAACGAGTTTTTAGGGGCTTTTTGGGGTCGTTGATCGCGAATCTGAAACCATTTCCACCAATTCCAAACCCCCGGGACCCGAATTCAAACAAAAATTCGAAAAAAAAATTTAATCGATTTTTAGAATTTATAATGACATAAAAACAGCAAAAAATTGTCTACAATTACGAACGGCTATTTTATACTCCCTCTAGCCAAAAAATTGAATTTTTGGTTTTTCGAGTTTTTGTTCGAATTCGGGTCCAGAGTTCGGAATTGGTCTAATGGATGTAAGATTCGTGTCAGCGACCCCTAACCCACCTAAATTTTTAAGACAAAAAATTTCAATGACGAACTGATCAGTGACGAAATGATTGGTCACCCTTAATTAATAGGATTTGACCCAATTGTTAAATTGACATTTTGAGGACTTAATATATGAGGAATCCAACAGTGATAGCCCAAGAATAAGAAAAATCCGCTAATATATTTTCAAATAAAAAAACATACAAAATGATCTAATTCAAATGGCTTAAAACTGACAAATCAAAAATTTAACCCAAAATAAAAAAGGCAGGTCCATGTCCAAGAGCCTAGCCAAGCTAAATGCTAAAATTTAGGCCAGAAAATAGTTGGACTAGGATAAGATTTTTTTTTATCTTTCCAATGCAAGTGTCATTTGATTTGTTTGGCACTGCTTTTATAATGCCATTCCAACCGCTCGCCTCAGAATGTGCCCTTGTTGGAGAAATATTACATGGCAGACGGGCAGCACATTTAGAGAGCATGCCAATTGAAGAGAAAGGAGCGAGAGAAGCTGCAGGGAGAATGAGTTGGCAATAGTAAGTTGGCAAAGTTTGGCACCATCAACTCATGGATTTGCCATTTTGCTATACATTTTAAGTCATACATACAACACATAGCCGAGCATTAAACATACAATGCGGCAGAGAAAGAGATGGATAGAAATAATGCATATGCATATTAGTAGTTACCCCAACAGATTTTGGCTGTTACTTTTCAGTACCGCCATTTCAGTCCCAATGTAAAGGGACACTTCAGTACCAAATTTTTTACAAAAAATAAATAACCAATCTATAAAAAACATCTAAATATAGATTATCCCAGAATAGATAAATAAAAAACACCTGAGTTAATTAAAAAATCCCAGAGGAGGATAAAATTAAAAAATCCCAGAGGAGGATAAAATTAATTAATAAACCCTGAGGTAAATAAAATTACCCAAGAATTAATTTGTATTTTAAATTTAAATGTTTTGGGTATGTATCTTTTATATTTGGTTTTTACTTTATTTAATTATATAGTCAAAATGTAATTATTGTCACGCATATACACTTTTAAAATTTAATTATATGACCAAAAGGAAATTTAACTTATTTCTGCTCAATGTTGCTTTTAATCTAATTACATCAGGTTAAATGTAGGTGAAGTCTTAAACATGCCCAAAATTTATTATATTATTCGTATTTTCTTGTTTATGGTCTTGAGTCTCAACCAAAATTTAATTATATGACCAAAATGGATACTTGCATATTTTCAAAGCTTTGTGCCAAAATGTAATTATAAAACTGAAAGGAAATTTTTGATTATTTAATGAAATGAAAGGGAATCCCGTCGACATTCCCTCGGCTAATTATAAAATTTGATTCAGTTTTTAATACAGAAAAAAGAACAAATCACTAATCTGATAAAAAATTAATCCATAATTTTCTCCTCTCCATTTTTTTCCTCCTCCATTTTCTCCTCATTCTTTCACTTTCACTTCTGCGCTCAAAATCACTGTGTCCTCCTCTTCCATATACCATCCATTGTTTGGGTCCATCAAATACTAAAATACTTTTTCTATAAATGATTTATAAGACAGGGATAAGAAGCTATCAAAATGTTCGAATGACTAAAAAAAGTACAGTGGCAAATAGTTTCACTAAAAATATGTAGCTTAAACGGTATAAACGTATTCGCAAATTTTCCGGTGGAACTTTTCCGGATTACATTTTTTGAAAAATTTCCGGCT
>JBDPZO010000001.1:1417876-1540075 GCA_039877585.1 Heterodera filipjevi
ATTTTTGCTCATTTCTGCTTCGTGTTTGCTTTTAATCTAATTACATTCCGTTTAAAACGAAGGCAAAGCCTAAACATGCCCCAATTTAATTAAATTATCTGAATCTCAATTTTTGTGGTATTGAGTCTCAACCAAAATTTCATTAGGTGACTCTTCAAATGTCATTTTGTCGTTTGTTAGGTAATGAGAGAGGGTATAAATAGCCGAGCCTTTCCAGCCAAAAGCTATCCTCCCCATTCATTCGCAAAATTTTTCAACAAAATACTTTCACGCTCCGCTCCGCTCCTTCCAACATCTAAAACCAAAAAAATTTTCTATTCCTTTCAAATTCCCAACTCTATTAACATTTCAACCAGTAATTTGTCCTCTCATTTCCAATTTTCAATCTTATTATTACCTAAACTTGCCCCTCATTCCATTCAGTTATCTCATTTGTTCCATTTTACAATTTTATTCCTTGCTCCATTTCAACAGTATTTAACCACAATTCCAACTAAAATCTAACAATTGAAACGTAATTCCTTTATCCAATCTTCCTCTCCTCCCCAAAAAAGGCCCAATCAAATAAATGTATCCGAAAAATCGATATTATACCTCAAAAAGCAAAAACATCAATTTATCCGTTCAAAATCTAAATTTATTATTAGGAAATGAGCATTGCCGAATCCTGCTGCTGAACTACGTTCATGCTTGCACCATTCTATGAGAAGCAATAAAGGATGCCCAAAACAACCTCGGAGGAGCAAATAAAGTAGGAGTAATAATTTCTTCAGAGCTTTTAGACCAAGGTGAACATCATTCTACCTATAACACCTATCAGCCCAATGTAGTAGACGCTTGTCTTCAATCAATTTTGTAAAGGGAACAGAGTAAGTCCAAGCACGTCAACTTATGGAGCTCCTTTTGTAATCACGGCACTGTACAAACACTGATGCTCTACCCCAAAATCGACACAAAAAGGTAATGCGCCCGACCATTAAGACTCACAATCACACATCTTTAAAATTAACAACAACGACAATTATTGCCTTTTTACGCCCGGAATTAATGCGCTACTACTCACTATATAAAAGAGGAATAATTTCCAGGATGAAATTTAGATGGATAAATGAAAATCAAATAACAGTCCTTCAACAAAAAGTGCAAATTCTCTTAGACAGGCAGGAATCCCAACGACAGAAACAGAATACGACGCGGAGGTATACATGCCCAAGTGCAAGGATTGTGGAGCACAAAAGTTCCAGGTGATTCAATATAATATTTTTCATTAATTCTCCCTATTCTATTATTTCTCATAATTTTAATTATTATTATAATTTCAAATACAATAACAATTCATTAACAATCTTAGCGAGTACAAAATCTTCATCTTCAACGACTACCAAACAAACCCTCACCAATTGACGTCATTGAGTACCAATTCCATTTTGCTCTACCACCATAACAATCATTTGATGGCATCAAACCCTCTCGAAATTCTTCAAACAAGCGCTACTAGTCTCTCATGTGAAAGTGTCTACAATACCAAATCACCCACTCCATGAATTGTACTTCTTATGTCACGGTTGCCGAGAGGTGGGACGTCATACCCCTGCGAGCCCCAACAAGGATTCTCAAAAAAATGTTCCCACTGTAACAACAAATTCTACAATAAAAACTGTTATGGAACGTCATCTCCAAAAGGAACTCTGCACAAAATTTCAACGCTGCGACGACTGTGGGGTAATTATAATATAGATATCCGGAATAACAGGTCATCAATGCGGAGAAAGGTTTTGTCGCCTTTGCAAACAATTCCACGTAAAGGAAGAGGAAGACGATATCAACCCTGCAAGAGCTGTTTTATTCAACCCCTTAAACAGCGTCCCATTAAACTTACAGGATCAGGCATACGACTTGAGGCGACACAGGACAAGAAGGTCGGGAATAGCTCGAACACGAGATCAACTTTGCGGCAGCGACCATCATCTGCACTGATTGTATCAACCACGGCGAATGAACAACTCACTCCAAGGAAAAAAATGCACATTTTGTGGCCCCATCGAACTATCACCTTTCGCCTTTTCAACTACACCGAAACGACAGTCGACCAAAAAACATCATCCAAATCCACTCTCGTGACTCGTCCAGTGGATACCTCTTGAACACAACAAAAAATTTACAACAATTGTCCTTTGCACACTTTGGGGGCCGCTAGACATGACAATGATCATCAAGGAGGTTATAGCGCAAGGTATTAATTTAAAATTTCTTAATTGTTTAATTTTAAATTTTAGGTATCATACCCGATATCATCAAACAAGGCAATCGTCTCTACGAGCTCAAAATTAATGACAACGAACACGGCCCAAAAAACATCTCCCACGACAGCTATAACCTAATGCCCATAAATTGTCAGGACTCATCAATCTTTTGGGCTCAAAATCAAGTGAGTTTTGTTTTTTGTTTTTTCATAACTTATTTTTTATTTTAGGACAAACAACATTTTCCGCAATGTTCAACAGATCATCAAACTACGACAACGTCCTTCCCATCTTCCTCCACGTGAAGACTACTGCCCAAACCAAAGAAAAAAGCGATCTTCAAAAATTTAACGACTGTACAACAACAAACTACAATCAACCCTTTGACCTCAAAGAAAAACTACCTGAATACTGCTGTAATGGACGTTTCCAAATTCTCACACATGCCCTCGTAGAACTACCGCCAGGATTTAAACACTGCCAAAGAGGGATGGAAAAACACGGAGGAATCGACATCTGTGGCAAGCATGACAATACCAGCGCTGCGTCAAAAATTTCGCCCTCAACACCTAATCCCACTCGCTCGCCATCGTCCCGGAAAAGGCTACACCCCCAACAAAACCAACGCGCTGGCCATCAAACTATTGACTGTTTCCCACTCGAACACACGTCACATTCAAACGGCTCACTCCAGATACGGCGAATACATCTTCAAACGAGAGGGCCAAGGTTTATCAAGTGGACGGTTACATAAGGGGGTTATGGGAGGCGGGACAAAATAATTGAGGTTAATGGGTGTTTATGGCATGGGTGTGAGGAGTGTTTTGACGAATTGGACGAGGAAACGCGGATGCCAAAACGGAAGACGCTGCGAGAAATTTAGAGACAGAGGAAGAGAGGAAGCACGAAATACTGGGCGCGCTAACGGCGAATTGGAGGTGGTTTGGGAAGCGAGATCAATGGAGCATCTTGAAGAGGACACAGTCAATGAAGGAGTATTTGTGACAACTGGAAGGACGTTCACCAATCAAAATCAAGAGGATTTCAGGGAGGGAGGACGGACCCAATGAAACTACTCCTACAACAAAAGCCGGGACAAAAATTCAGCGACCAAGGACTTCACAGCCTCTAGCCCTTGGCCACACTTCTCGACCAATTACCACGCGGCCACCACAAAATCATCAGCTTCCCTCCAATATGGCAGACACGGTCAACTGGAGCACCCCTTCCCGACCGAACCCTACAAAGGGAGCCCTACCCTACTCAAGTTTACTCTCTACGAACCAACAACCACATGTCAGACGTCATCCTCTATGCCCAATTTGATGCGCTACTCTCCCTCGCGCAAATAATGTGCCAAGAACAACTCACAAACTAACATACCCCATGTGCCGTCAAAGATGACAACTAACTCCCTGTCCCACATATCGACACCAAACCATGACCGGAGACCATATTGTCTCCAGGCTGTACTGACATGCTGGAAGTATAATACATCAACACGTTCCGGATGCAGAAGACCAGGGCTTACGCGTCCGCAAATCTTCCATGTCCTACCAACGACCAATGCTGTGAACAACATCTAAGTCCTAGTGAGCGAATGATGGCCTGACAAATCCATGCTACCGGCTTCCCATCAGGTAGAGCGTGAGGAAGAGAAGAGGAACTAATGAGAGTGCAAGGAAGATATTGTGGTATTCACTCGACAAGGGGGAAGAGGAAAGCGGAGCCGGGGAAGCGCTACAATCGCCAAACTATGCCTCAACGGGATTTTTCCGGTTTCCGATGAGGCCCAAAAACCCCGGATTCCGGATTGGGATCCGGAAAAATCCGGCCGGATTTTCAAAAAAAATTCCATTTTTTGCTGACATAATGCAATTTCTTTTTAACAAATTTTCTTAATGTTTTAATTTGCGATAAAATGAAAAATTAAATATGAAAATGTCTAATAATTAAACTATGTTTTCTTTTTTTCAGAAAATAAAAAAATTTCTCCAGGTGTTCATATATTTTGGTTTCCCTTTTTTCCACAATTTGTATGTTGACCTATATGTGTTTGGTCTAATGAGTTTGATTGAAAAAATTAAATATTTTTCTAATATTTTTAAGTTTTTAAAGTTTATTCAAATTAATTTTTAAATATTTTCTTTTTTAAAGGAATGAAAAAGCGCTGTGATGACCAAAGGTCGATCGATCAGTAGTGCCAAGGCATTGTTGGTTCGTTTTCTGTGGTTTCTCCGTTTGCGCTTGGAGCATCGGCATTTATTTTGGATAAATTTCATTGTAATTGTATTTTTTAGTTTGGTCAAATGAATTTGTTATATTTTGCCATAATGAAAGAATTTAGTGGTGAAAAAATAAAAAAAAAAGCATTTTTAAAAATAAAACAAAAGACGAAAAAAAAATCGGACAAACGCATTTATAAGTATTTTAAATTTTATTGGAAAGTTTAGAAAAAAAAATTATGCTATAGCATATTCATTAGAAATCGTTCATCATAAGTTGATAAATCTTTGATAAATAAAAAGTAATTTTTTATGAAAAGGGTTAGTAATAAAAATTGAAGCTATTAAAGAATATTTGAATTAATATGAAAAAAAGAAAAAGTGGATCTTTTGAAGAATTCGAATGTTAAAAAATTATTGGATTATTTTGTTTGCCCCAGTTTTTTTATTTGATGGATTGATTATTCTGGACCCTTTCATTTTTTTTATTAGCATAATAAAAGTGCTTTTATTTTGGTATAAGAAAGATTTGTATTCAAGCATTGTTTCGGTAGAAACGGTTTGCACATGACCTTATACACAGGGCTCCCAAGTGTCCTTATTTCTAAGATTGTCCTTATTTTTGTGGGTTCTATTAAAAAGTGTTTTTTTGGGAATTTTGATGATTTTTGTAAAAAGAAATATTTGTTAAAGCGAATGCATTGAGGCTGTGATTTTCAAAACTGCTGGTTTCTTATTTTGGGAATTTTGTGGTTTTTAAAAAAAAATCTTCAAAAACGGCCATTTAGGCCCAAATCCTTTAGCAAATCAGACCCAAATTTTCAAAAATTTCCCCTGTGGCGCCTATCGGCACCACCGGCCCCCTTTTACTGATTTTTTGCTATTGGAATATAAATTTTTAAGATTTTACGTTTTTTTAGAATGTTTTTACATTCATTTTGCGAAAAATCTTATTTTTGGGGTCCAAATTTTAGTGCTATTATGAGTTAAACATAACATTTTCTGTTTAATGCTGAATAATATTTATTTGTCCGTTTTTCTCAAACAAATTAAAGAAATAAATTAAGTTTAATTACTTTTTTATACAATAACTTTCGTTTTGGCTGATTCATAAGAAGGCATACGGTACGGAATGTTAATTAAACATTTAATAATGCAAATGGCAAAGGCTTCTCGCGCACTTTTTCCGCCAAGTGATTCGTCCACCCACAATTTTGGCACTTATTTTCATTGAAGAAGAAGATGAAGCACTGAAAAACGATTATTTATTGTGAGGCATACAATGCGATATGCAATTATGGGACGGAATGCCAATGCCACTCATTTGAACGGACAGACAATGGCCGGACAATAGCAGTAGCGAACTGAAATAATCAATTTACGAATTATTTTTTTATTCATTATAAAGCATTATGATAAAATTCATAATTCATTTATTACTAAATAAAATTAATTATGCAATAGAAAAAAAAAAATTGCTATTTGAATTTTCGCTGACAAATGTTCAACAATTATTGGATTATTTTGTTTGCCCCAGTTTTTTTATTTGATGGATTGATTATTCTGGACCCTTTCATTTTTTTTATTAGCATAATAAAAGTGCTTTTATTTTGGTATAAGAAAGATTTGTATTCAAGCATTGTTTCGGTAGAAACGGTTTGCACATGACCTTATACACAGGGCTCCCAAGTGTCCTTATTTCTAAGATTGTCCTTATTTTTGTGGGTTCTATTAAAAAGTGTTTTTTTGGGAATTTTGATGATTTTTGTAAAAAGAAATATTTGTTAAAGCGAATGCATTGAGGCTGTGATTTTCAAAACTGCTGGTTTCTTATTTTGGGAATTTTGTGGTTTTTAAAAAAAAATCTTCAAAAACGGCCATTTAGGCCCAAATCCTTTAGCAAATCAGACCCAAATTTTCAAAAATTTCCCCTGTGGCGCCTATCGGCACCACCGGCCCCCTTTTACTGATTTTTTTGCTATTGGAATATAAATTTTTAAGATTTTACGTTTTTTTAGAATGTTTTTACATTCATTTTGCGAAAAATCTTATTTTTGGGGTCCAAATTTTAGTGCTATTATGAGTTAAACATAACATTTTCTGTTTAATGCTGAATAATATTTATTTGTCCGTTTTTCTCAAACAAATTAAAGAAATAAATTAAGTTTAATTACTTTTTTATACAATAACTTTCGTTTTGGCTGATTCATAAGAAGGCATACGGTACGGAATGTTAATTAAACATTTAATAATGCAAATGGCAAAGGCTTCTCGCGCACTTTTTCCGCCAAGTGATTCGTCCACCCACAATTTTGGCACTTATTTTCATTGAAGAAGAAGATGAAGCACTGAAAAACGATTATTTATTGTGAGGCATACAATGCGATATGCAATTATGGGACGGAATGCCAATGCCACTCATTTGAACGGACAGACAATGGCCGGACAATAGCAGTAGCGAACTGAAATAATCAATTTACGAATTATTTTTTTATTCATTATAAAGCATTATGATAAAATTCATAATTCATTTATTACTAAATAAAATTAATTATGCAATAGAAAAAAAAAAATTGCTATTTGAATTTTCGCTGACAAATGTTCAACACTATCTTTGTCGTTTACCTTCTGCTGTTGGCATTCACTGAAACAGTTCAGTTGATAGTCAAAAATTATGAATTTTTAAAAAATTAAAATGTTTTAATAATTATAAATTTTATTTGAATCATTTGTCAGGTCCAACAGCAGACAATGCCCGGCAATTCTCTGCTCGCCTTTACCACTCCGTCGACCCCCGTGGCCAATCAGACGCTTATCAAAGTGGCCATGTTGGTGGCACAAAACGACACGGACTACGGCCTGCCGAGAAAGAACGCTGCGCTGCGCAATTCGGGCGGCGCCATTCCGATGGCATTGGAACAGTTGTGGGCGGACCAAATCCTACCAAAGAATGTCAATTTTTCGTCAGTTTTTTAGTTAAAATATAATTTTTATTTGAACTCTTCGCTTAAAGATTCCAATGGCATTATGGCAATTGCAACGAGGCAACTGCAATTGGCCGCATTTACAAATATGTGACGGAATTTGGCGCCGACGCAATCATCGCAACGCCATGCATGGACGGTAAAATTGGTTCAAAGGAATAAAAAAGGCATGTCAGGACGCACTTTCAGTGCCCCCGATGTTGGGCCATTTGGCCACCAATTTTAACCTGCCAATGATGGTTTGGGGACAAAGCATGGCGTCCGAGTGAGTTTCTGAACGGCTTAAGGACCGAACCTTTTGGGAAGAATCGGGACCACAAAAGCAGGGACCATAATTTTCAATTCAAAGGGTGAAAAATTTGGGTCTTAAAATTTTTACTTATAGGAACACTCATTAGAAGCTTTCTTTTTTTAGAGATTTGGTTTTTATTAAAAATGGAGAGAGAGGTATGACAACTCGGGATATTTGGGACCAGTCCCAGTCGAGCACCCGGTCACGTCGAATTCTAAAAGACATTTGAACTGCCATTTCAGTCTCGCATCCTCCAACAATGTAACGTATCCAACGCTGTTGAACATTGTGCCGAATTACAAATAGTATTAATATATACCTAAGTTGATCATATTTATATGATTTACATTTCTAATTTTTCAGCATGGCTTCTGGCCTCGTCAATATGATGCGCTATTTCAATTGGACTCGTTTCGGCTTTGTGCTTCAAAGCGAAGCGAACGGAGTTAGCGGAGGTCAATGAAACGCTCAAAGGGAGGGAGGAGAGAAACGAAACTTTTTCCAATGATTTTTTTAGGCTGTAATTTATTGGCCCGCGACATCGACGTAATAATGAACACAAATTTTTCACTTTTTTTTTGTTTTAAAATTTGAAATTGTTAAATATTTTTCAGAAGGCGGTGAGTGAGCAGTCGGCGGTCAGTATCAATTACAAAGCGCGAATTTTCAACATCCAATCGACCGACTTAACCACAATTGTCAGCGGACTACGCCAACGGGCGCGGAGTGAGTGGCCGAGGGCGAGGGAAATAAATAAATTAATGGGGGATTAAATAAAAAATAAAAAACAATTAATTGTTTAAAAAATGGGAGGAAGGAAGGATAATAAATAAATAAAATAATTTCATAATTATAAAATGCAGTCATTTTGCTTTGTTTCGACGATGTCACTCAGTTGCGCACCTTCGCACTTAAATTGTTTGACGGTGGCCTCAAAACACGGGTTTCTCTCTCTTCTGTTGCTTATTTGCCAATATAACCAATTACCATTTAGGATTATGTGTACATTATCCCGGACAACGATTTGGTCCTCTCATGTTCGTTCGTTAATTGCCTTTTGAAATTATTTTAATCGCCCGATGGCATTTAGTCAATTTGTCGCGACTGCCCTTTTGGAAACAGGGCGCCCGGTGATTTTCGGCATTAATCTTGTAGCAAATGATATTGTGTTGATATTGAAAAACGTTTCAGAGATTTGGTGAATGTCACAATTTTGACGGATGGGAGGGACGACGATGCCGCAATTATCGGTCGATTGGCATTTCGGGTTGGTCTGACAGAAATACAATTCGCAAGGCGAGGGTGGGGGGGGGGGAAGAGAGTCTGTAAACGGACGGATGGGTAATAAATCCCCTAAATTGTCACATTTGGCCAATTTGTTTAAGCATAAGGCTAATTAATATGTATTGTCTATATCTTGTGCCTATTTGTTTAAGTGGCATTACGACATCACTCAGTCCACGCTGTCCAATCGGAATTATTTCGGCTTTTACGAGAGAGTGGTCAATCGAACGCGCGATTGGCCCTTTTATTGTCCCGAGTCGGATTGTGGCAGCAATGTTCCGAATGTAATTGCATTTTGCTTAATCATGACCGTTTTTGCAAATTCGTCATCCGTTTAGGGGTCGGTCTATTCCATCCTTTTGTATGACACAATTTACAATTACGGAATGGCACTGAACGAAACTTTTCGGCAGTTTGGCATTCGACCCGAAAAGTACCGTAACGGCACTCTGTTGGCACAGAATAACCGAAAGGCATTCATGGGTAAATAAGTCAATGAAATGATTTTGGTGAACGAAACTGTTTTTGAGGATTGACTGGTTATGTAACGGTGGAAACTGATCAGGACACGCGCATTTTTGTTATGTCCAATCGAAATAATGGCCAAGGCAATGAGCTGCAAATTTTCATGCAATTCGCTTTTGTTAATGGTCAATTTGTGAGTTTTCCATGTTTTGTTTTAAAATTTTTGGATTTTGGAGCATTTTCAGAGAGCTAACTTTACAAAAAATAAATTTTAAATAAATTATATTATATATATATTATAATATTATATTATATTTGTATTACCCATGTTGAAATGTTTTTAACGCTTACTATTAAAAATTGGGCACTACCGTCACCTCTTTTTTGCCCTTTTCAGAATGTGACAATGCGGAATGCCAGTTCAGTGATGTGGGCTTCCCGCGGCGGAATCATTCCCCCGGCAGTGCCCCCGTGTGGCTTCGATGGCAACGGCTGTACCGTATCGGTGTTTGAGTTATACAAGGTGTATTAATACTGTATAATTTGAAGATTTTTAATTAATTTACATTTTAGGGGTATTTTATAAGTGGAATTGTTCTGTTTGTGCTGATTATTGGCAGCAGTTTTTTCATCATTACCTATTTGATACAGTAAGAAATCAGTGATGCCTTTATTACAGTATAAAATTTATTTTTTAGTGCCAAAATTGTTGAAACCCGAAAAACCAATTTGCTTTGGCAAATACAATTTGCGATGATGAAACGCGTGAAGCAAAGGGTAATAATGACTGATGAGAGAGGGCTTTGCTTTTTTGAACAATTTAAATCGTTTTGCAGCAATTGGCCGCCGACCGCAGTCACCACTCTCTCCGCTCCAACCAAACGAACATTTCCTCGCTGACCCATTCGACGATGGACAGTTTGGCACAGTCCAAAACCTTCTCACTTTACACATACAACGGGGAGAAGTGCATCGTCTGCACTTTCGGCTCAACGACAGTGGCCGCGCCATTGTCCGTCGCGCAAATGGCCGAATGCCGAGCGGTAAAAGGGGACTTTTATAAATGTGAAAAATATGGGGTAAGATTTGTAGTCGTCGAACCGCCAGGGCCCCATTGGTGATGATAAAAGGCTCTTAACCGATGAGCCATCCCACCACTCTTGCGGGGTCTTTTTTGTTGAGCCAAATCACTTCCTTTTCATTTGGCCCATTAATCATTGCTTTCATTTGCAACAGGGACAATGGGGAGAAACAAACGAAAAGTACAGTACCCAATCGCTGGAGGGGAACCGTGTGAAAACGAATACAGTAGTCCCGAAATAAGGCGTTTTTCATTGAACACGGCGATTGACTACTTATTTGTGCCTTCACAGATGCGACTGTTTGACCATGAAAATATGAACCGTTTTTTGGGACTCAGTTTGGATGGGCCCAATGTGTTGGCGGTGTGGAACTTTTGCATGCGCGGGTCGATCAGAGATGTGATTTTGTCCGAAAGTGCCATGGTCAGAGATGTGATGTTCATCCAATCGGCCATCAAGGAGCTTTGTGAAGTAGGGAATTTTGAGCCAAAGAAACAATTTATTTTGAATTTTAAATTTTGAACATTGAAAATTTTGTGATACCAATAATTGTTGTTTTTTCATTAAATTTGCTTGATCGAAATTCCAATTGTTGCAGGGAATGCACTTCTTGCACAATTCGCCCCTCCAATTCCATGGCCAACTGAAATCGTCCGCTTGTCTAATCAACGAAAGATGGCAAATCAAAATCTCATATTTCGGACTCCAATGGCTGAAAAAGCCGTTGAAAAAGAAAACAGCAAAAGGTGGAAAAACGGGCTAATTTAAATTTTATGATTGTTTTTTATAATTTGCATTTTAATTTTCCTTATCTTTTAGACCTTTTGTGGTTATCGCCCGAACAATTGCGAAAAATGGGCGACGACGATGAAGAGAGCGCCGAAGGCTCAAAACAGTCGGATATTTACACAATGGCGTTGATTTTCACAGAAGTACTATAAAATTTGAAAATAAAACATTTGGAAATTATTTTGCTTTTCGATTGTGAACATGGCCCCGTGTTGGGAGGAGGGACGCCAATCGGCGGAGGAGGACGGCGCCGAGCAGCGGACGACGCGCGAGTCGGAAGAGACGCGGAGGGAAGGAGGCGCCACGACGCGGAATGCCGCGGCGTCGCGCGGACGGAACGCGGACGAAATTGCCTATTTAGTGAAGCGGGGAGGATTGGTGCCATTGAGACCATTGATAAGGCCCATTTTGGACAATTTGCATCCGGAATTGGTTGGCAATTAATGAACAATGAAAATGGAAATAAATGTTTTAATAATAATTTATGAATAAAATGAAAACCATTTTTCCACTCATCAGATTCATCTGATCCGCGAAAGTTGGGCCGAAGTTCCTAATGAACGTCCGACCATTGAAAAAGTGCGGCAGAAGTTGAGGCAAATGAATGCCGGGCAACGCATCAATTTGATGGACCACGTGTTCGGCATGTTGGAGCAGTACGCGACCAAATTGGAGGAGGAAGTGCAGGAGCGGACACGCGAATTGGCGGGAGAGAAGCGCAAGTCGGACGTATTGCTCTATCGGATGATGCCACGGTAAAAGCAGTGAAAATCTTGGAACAGGGCAACAAATACTGCTTGTACGTTTTCCAACTGTTTAAGGCAAATAGCGGACCGTCTAAAGCTTGGCCAAACCGTCGAGCCGGAGCAATTTGATACGGTCACCGTATTCTTCTCGGACATTGTCCAATTCGCCGCACTGTCCAGTCAGTTGCGACCCCTGCAGGTGGTGAATCTGATGAACGAACTGTACACCACGCTGGACGCAATAATTGGCGAGCACGACGTGTACAAGGTGGAGTCGATCGGTAAGAGAAAAACAGAAACTATTGAATAATTGTCACTTCGTTAGATATTGCATAGAATATTGGTCACTTCATTGATACCGTTAAACATCAACATATGTTTTAGGCGACGGTTATTTGTGCGTGTCGGGACTGCCGAAGAGAAATGGCAATTCGCACGCCAAAGAGTGCGCGCAAATGTAAGTGAATTAATCATTTTGTAATTGAGAGGCAACTTAATTTGCAGGGCTTTGCACTTTATGCACGCGTTGCACACCTTCCGAATTCCCGACCTTCCAAATGAGCGGGTTCGCCTCCGAATTGGACTGCACACTGGGCCATGCGTTGCGGGAGTTGTCGGTAATTTTTAAAATTCCCATTTTCAAAAAACAGAATTTAATTAAATTAATTAAACTTATAGCATGCTAATTGAATGACTAACAGTATTATTTATTTGATTATATTAATTTATTTCATTGAAAGGTCTCTCCATGCCCCGTTACTGTCTGTTTGGGGATACGGTAAACACCGCCTCGCGCATGGAAAGCTCTTCGAGCGGTTCGTTTAATATTTAATTTGCTAATCACTTGTTTATATGGTGGTTTTTAAGCTAATAAAATTCACATCTCCAAAGCGACTCACTCTTTGTTGAGCTCTCATTTTGACGGTTACATTATGGAAAGTCGAGGCGAAGTGATCATCAAAGTGGGCACAAATGAATCAGCCAACACTAATTATACAATATTATCACTACTTAACCCCTTTAGGGAAAGGGCGTCATGGAAACATTTTGGTTGTTGGGCCATGCCGAAGATGGTGGCGTCTTGTCAGTTCCAAATTATGCGCAGGAAGGGCAAACGATGGCACAACAAAGTGCCGAAAGCAAAGAGGGGGAAATGTACAAAAGTTACAAAAAGACGGTGAGGGAGCATGACAAAAAAGATGGGGAACAAGAACAAGATGGAGGAGGAGGAGGACATGAACAACGGCAGCAAAACGGAGGGATCATTTATTAAGAGAAGAGACGGACGCTGAGGACAATAATGCTGCAGGAAAATTACTCAATAAAAGACAAAAACCTTAAAATGGGTATAGAACGAAACGGAATCCGAGAACGAAATGAATTTACGAGTCTCCAATTATGAGATTCCCTCTGTATTTTTTATGTATCAATAATTCAGGGGTGTTAGATGAAAATTTCAAAATCAGAACATCCAGTCCAAAAAATCAGATTTTGGGGCCAAAAATCACTACATTTTTGAAAAATGATTGCACAGCAATTGTTCATCAATTTATTCAAGTAAATGAGTATTAAATATCATATTTTTCATTACCCGTTATCATCTTAAGCAATTTGTGGCTGGAAATAAGCAAGTAATACTTTTCAGAGCACTTTTTTTAGCTGTCGGGTTTTGAAATGAGACCCTAAATCAGGGTACCTAGATGAAAATTTTCAAAATAAGAACATTCAGTTCAAGAAATAAAATTTGGGGTCAAAAACAAGAACATTTTTTTAAAATTATTGCGCAGCAATTGGCAAATTTTCAATCTTTGAAATAAGATATATATTTTTATTTTGAAAAGGAAGGGTCGGCGGTACCGACAGGCACCGGCCGGGATTTTTCAAAATTTGAGTGTATTTGGTAACAAATCTTACATAAAAATTGTAAAATTAACATTTTCTTATTTTTTTAACCTGAGATTAAGAATAAGAACAAAATAAGAACAATGAAATCAGAAATTTCTTACAAATAAGAACTTTTTGATTATAAAGTTTGGACCTCCCAAATCAGAACATTTCTTAATTAAGGACATATCGAAACCCTGCCCTAAATTCACAATTTCGAAAAAGGAAGGGTCGGGGTGCCACAGGGGGTTCGGCCCGGGGTCGTTTCGGCCCCAACCCAAAAATGGAAAATTATACATGCAACTTTCTGTTTGAGTGTATTTTAGTTCCTCTCAATGATTTTGATAGGGGTGAGCGGTTCCGAGCTTTTAGAGTCCGGGAATTGCTGGGTCCATAAGTGCCGGGTTCGGGTCCGAGTTTTTGGAGCGGGTCCGGTTCCGGGTATCGGGTCCAACCGGGTATATTTTTAAAAATAAGATACAAATCAATTATTTTTGGAAGAAATTTGTTCTATAAATTACAAAATTTTGCCCGGCGGCGCCTATCGACACCGCCGACCCTTCCTTTTTCATAATTATAAATTTAGTGTCTCATTTCAAAGCCCGACAGCTAAATCCTAGTCCCAAATTGCTCGAAATGATTATTGGTAATGAAAAATATGGTATTTGATATCCGTATAATTGAATAATGATGTATAATTCAGAGCTGTGATATCTGAGGATTTTTCCTCATTTTGTGGTCTTTTAGAGGGCCAAAGAGAATTTTTTTTTAAATGAGGATTTGCGGATTTTTGTTTGTCTTTGAGATGAGGATTTTTTGCCAAATGAGAATTTTATAAGGCTCTGATGAGGAATTTGATTGAGATCACAGCTCTGGTATATTTGCGGCGCATTCATTGTAAAAAGTGTTCTGATTTTTGACCCCAGCAGAATCTGATTTTTTGGACCGTATATTCTGATTTTGAAAATTTTCATCTGGCAGCCCTGATTTTGACCCCAAAAACTTATTTTGACGTCTTATTTCGCCTAAATTTGGATGCGATCTCTTGTATAAATTGTGTAATGCTAATAAACGAAGACACGAGAGAGAGTGTGGGGTGGTTGTCCCTTTACCCCCCCCCCCCCCCCTGCCGCATTTCCTTTCATTTTCATTTGTCTCCCATTTGTGTGTTTGTGTTGTTATTCTTCTATTCTTCCCAGAGGCCGCCCATGTGTGGTTGTGGGTGAATCACTTCGCATCCCATCCATTCCCCCTCCTCTCCCATTCCCATCATCATCTTCTTCTCCCCCTCTTCCTTTTCCTCCTCCCCATCATTCAATTCGTTTTGTCGTCGTCGTCCGATTGCTTTTCTTCCATCTCCGACATTATTTCCCTTTCTTTTGCTGCTCTATTTGCTTCTCTCTTCTGTTTATTCGTCCATCCATCTCTTCTTTTTCTTTTTCCATCACTCTTTTCAGCGGATACGAATAAATTTTTCAACCCCCCGTACAAAATCAACATCAGCAGACGTACGACTAAATCGCTATGTAAATGACAACCGACCAAATGTTAAAACAAAAATGGGCGAAAAAATGTGCGGGGGTTGAAAATGTCGTACATACCTTTTCTCGCGGTTAATTGAATTACATTTGCATTTATAAATAGAGATGGGTACACCGGTAAATTATGCAAGCGGTTGTTGCAGGAAATTCTCGAGCGGTGAAAGAACAAATTTTTTTTTTCAAAAGGTTTCTATTGAATCTATCTGCTGGCGGACGCGGTCATCACTCATCACATTTACTGCTTAGCCTCTTGCGCTTTAACAACATTTAAATACCGAGCCTTTTTAATTTATGAAATTCTGAAATTTTAATTATTTTTATTGTGTATTTCAAAATTGTCGTTTCTAACTCTTAATTATAGGCATTAATTCTCTTTGTTTTCTACAACAAACAGCAGATGACCGCACTGTTTTTGTTGCTGCTGCCTCTGCTAAAACACTTTCATTTTCATCAAAAATCACAACTGTAAAAAAGATAAAATAATACACAAATTGCAATACTTCGACCAACAAAAGTTGCAAATTGACCATTCAACTGTTGGCTCACCAAAAAATGGCAATTTTCGGCCTCTTCAAGCAGTTACTGCTTGGCCAACATCCGACCAGCGGCAACGGCGGTGGCACGTCGTCCCATCGCCGCCGTCGCCGCTTACCGTCGTCGGTTGCCCAAAACGATGTGAGCCCAATTGGGGAGGGGGGCGAGTGGCGGACGATGGGCGAAATCGGGGAGGGCGCATTCGGCAAAATTGAGAAGGTGTGCTGCGTGGAGAGACCGCAACTGATCGCTGCGTGCAAGGTTAACAAAAAAAAAGACACAAAAGTGGAATGGGGACGGATGGCAGGGTTTAGGCCTCATTTATAGGAGGAGAGAGAGAATGCCGCCAACACCGGCATGCAAAAACAGTCTTTCTTGATCGCGATCAAATTATGAACTTTTTCCGAAAATTTTTGTAAAAACGAAAGATTCGGCGTGAAAGATTGTTGAAAGGCGCCCCGGGGAAAAGATTGAATTTGTTAACAGACTTTGGCAAAACAAAGAATTAGTCAAATTTTTTGGGTAGGAGTGGGAAAATGCCATTGTTATCAGAAGGCCTGTTGAAAGTTTTTTTTTTTCCATTTCTTTCTGTTTTTTTCTCTCTAAAAACCCATTGAATTTTTTGTACGGTCTTTCATTTCTACAAAATTCTGATTGACTGGTACTTTTAGATTTTCTCGTATTTTTTTTCTCTTTGGGATGGCACCTTTATTACAATTTATTATCTTATTTTTTTCGGGTTTTTTGTACCATCTATTATTCTACTAAATTTCAGACCATTTCTCTTCAAGAGGGCGAAGAGCTCGAGGATTTTTTGGTCGAAATTGAAATTCTCGCGCAATGCAAAGGCCAGCCGAACATCGTAGAACTGATCGCCTGCTATTTTCACGAGCAGAAACTTTACGTAAGTGGCAAATAATATTTTCAAAAATTGGGGTTTTTTAAAAAAAAGAAAATTGAAAAATTACAAATCCAATTCTAACAAAAAGTCGGAATTCGGGTGTTTAAATATTAGTTGACAAATTTCCCTCCTTCCCATTTTTCCCCTCATATTTGTTTTTTTTATTCAGATGATGTTAGAGTATTGCGCCGGCGGTGCCGTGGACAGCATCATGGTCGAGCTGAACAAGCCGCTCAATGAGCCGCAAATTGCGCATGTGACACGCGCAGTGTGTTCGGCGGTCGAATTTTTGCACTCGCGCGCCATTATTCATCGGGACATCAAAGCGGGCAATATTCTGCTCACGGCCGAAGCGGCAGTTAAATTGGGTGAGCAAATGGCGGACGGTGAATGGAGGGGAGGGCGGGCGGAGGCAGGGACTTTTTTGTTTTTAGGGGCGGGAATTGGAATGGCGAAATGATGAGGGGTTGGGAATGAAATGCAAAGTGGTGAAAGGAGAGGGTAATACCCGGTAAATTCCTATTCGTAAATACTAGGGATCTGCTCGGTGGACTTTTTTCGGGTTTTCCTACCTTTTTATTCAGTTCCAAATTGCTCAAAATAATTATGGGTAATGAAAAAGTTCTACCCACAAAATGTTGGATCAAATCGACGGATGGGCGTAATACTCATAATTTGTTATTTTTTCATTAATAAATTGCATGTTATTGATCAATTTAAGCCTTTTACGTGTTGTAGAACGTTTTACATTCATTTTGCGAAAAATCTTATTTTTGAAGTCCAAATCTTAGAATTAAGTCCATTTGTTCTTATTTAAAAAAAAAACTTGGAACCCTGTATTAAACCTTAGTTTTACGTTAATGGTGATTGCCTGTGCACTAAATTGGCAAAAATGTAATGTTGTTTGTACTGTCCTATAATTGCCCCCTCCCTTTTTAGCCGATTTTGGTGTCTCCGCCATCATGAAGAACAACGAGAGACGCGACTCGTTCATCGGCACACCCTATTGGATGGCACCGGAAGTGATCATCTGTGAGACGTTCAAGGACCAGCCGTACGACAGCCGAGGTTGGTGGGCCACCACCATGGTTTGTCCTGGACCGATACAACTGGGTGCCATCTAAGTTTTCGGTCATAATTCCTTTTACAGTTGGCAGAATTAATTGCATGAGTTTTAAAATATTTCCAACTATAAAGAGTTGTAGCGAAAATTTTGGCTGTCGACCAGTTGTTCAGCGCCCAGTTGACCCCCACCGAGTTTTGTCCTTCCTTTTCACTAACAGGCTGTAATTTGTGGGTACACCCAAAACGTCGCCGCCGAAACGGCGCCAAAAAAAAATGCTAAAAAAACTTGATTTTTAAAAAAAGACTTATGTTTTTTCGTTTTTTTGAAAATTTCAGTAATTTTTCAAAAATTTTGGGTTCTCATAAATTTATAGGAATTTTTCTTAAAAAAAAATGAAGGGTTTTTAGCAATTTTTTCCGGCGACGTTTCGTCCTGCTCCCGTAATTTGTCGCTTTCCCCTGCCCCTCCAAAAAAAAACATTTTGTACTTATCTCAAAATGTTTGCTTATTTGTTAGCGATGCCAGGTATTAAATATTTGCATAGACGTTGTTCATTGTTTTATCTTAGCCAATTCCTAAGAATCCGCCACTTTTCTTCCCATATCTTTTGGCTAACCGAGGACAAATTATTTCCGTGAAAAAATAATTTTTCGTCTTGACAATTGATGGAGTAAGTCTCCCCAAAATAGTGTCTCTCGGATTGAATTTTCGAGTAGGGGAGGGGGCGAATCGCTCAAAAAAGAAACCCATTAAATTGAATTCTTATAACATTTAGAATTCTCCTTTCTTTTTCAGCGGACCTTTGGTCCCTCGGCGTCACTTGCATTGAAATGGCACAGATGGAACCGCCCAATCACAACATGAACCCAATGCGTGTGGTGATCAAAGTGCAAAAGTCGGAGCCGCCGACGCTCGCGCAGCCGCACAAATGGTCACCCGAGTTCAGCGACTTTCTGCGCAAATGCCTTGTCAAAAATGTGGACGAGCGGTGGAGCGCTGCGCAACTGTTGACGGTCGGTTGGCGTGGAGAGGGGGAGAAGGCCCAAAAAATTGGGCATCAAAAAAGTCAATTAAAATTTGGCACCAAAATAAATACAAAATTAGATGAAATTGGTTTTGCTATCCGTTAAGTATGTGCGACATTTGCGCTTTGAATACTTGAGACAATTTTGGTAATAATAAAAATTAACAACCAAATGAGTTGGGTAATTTGGTTTAAATGTTTCAGTTGGCATTGGGCTGGCCGCAAATCCATTTTTCTATCCTTACATTTTTTTGTCTTTGGTACTTTCTTTTAGACAATTCTCATAAAATAAGTTTTTATTTTGTTTCATTTAAATACATCTAGAAGGTATTTATTTTTTTGGCTTTGATTGTGCCAATTTGCGCCCCTCTCTTTTTCAGCATCCGTTCATTCGTTCCGCGGATGACCGACGTCCCATTGTGCAGTTGCTGTGCGAAAAGAATGCCGAAGTTGTGGAGGAGGAGGAAGAGGAGGAAGTGATTGAGGCCGAAAGCGGCACCACCACTGACGTGGACGACTCCGACTCGGTGAAAATTGCCATAAATGCCCACCATCTCCACAACAGCAACATCAACAACCATATCAGCAAAATGGACAACAAAAACAGCATCACCGCCAACATTGGTCATCACGGCTTCCATCACCAACATGCGAATGATGTGGAAGATGAGCAAGAGGACGACGACACCTATCGACCGCAAGTGAACGCGAATGATGGGAGGGGGGGGGGGCTAGTGCATTTTATATAGTAGTATGGGTTTGAAAAAACGGGAATAAATCACGAAGGTTAAATTTATCGGGTTCTATGATAAATACTTGGATTCTCGAAATTTTTCTATATAATTTTTAGCTACGAATTCTTTAAACATATTTTTATATTTTTTTTTTTTGCAAATTTTTCGGGTGGGAGAAGCCACAGGAAGACAGTGGGAATGTAAAACAAGGCATCCCCGCGGGAATCGGCGTGTCAGTGATTCCGACAGAGTGATTTCGAGCGTTAACTATTTCTTTTACTTTTCGTGCCTGCTGTTGAATGCGACAATGATTGACTTCGACAGTACAACTGAATTTTTTAAAATCAAATGAATTAAATTTTAAAGTTATTTTTTTACAAAGTTATTTCGTTTATTTGAGTGTTCTCATCATTTTAACATCAAACTTTATAAGTTAACCATTTTTTATCAAAAGTTATGACCCAAAGAAGGACCAATCCTAATGAAAAAATTTACACCCTTTTACACATCCAATTCTAAAACGGGGTTAATGTGTTGGAAGCAGTTCGAAACATTAATGGTCCAATGGGACAGCGTGTTATCCTGCATCTGACTACAAAAAACAGAATCCAGAAGATAAGTACATATAGAAATGGCACAAAATCTAAACAAGGCTCTGGAACATCGACTACTGAGGACAAATGCTCCCTGATCAGCAGGTTAAAGCAGCAACCGAATACTTCTTGCACTAAATTGTCATTGGCACATTGCTCTATGAAGACGGCATGGCTTCGGGTTCGAAAAACTAGTCAAAGGCCGAGGAGGACCAAATTGGTTGCGCGTTGTCAGACTGATACACAGAAGCAGAGACGGCTGGACCTGTGTCTTTCGAACATCGACAGACACAGAAGGGGTCCTATACTCAGCCGGAATATTATATGAAATGAAAGCCAGATATGTTATGATGGCGTGGCACCAAAAAATATTTGGCGGAAGGAAAATGAAACCTCAATTTTGGCCCACCGCCCAATCTACGCCAAAAAAATGCATGTTGTGCGGTTTTGTGGCTATTCCTTTGCCCAATGTAAACAGAAATGCTGCCAACCGGCACCATCTCGGCCACTTTGAATTGGAAAGTGCTTCGAAATCAATCACTGTCGGAATCATTCGGCATATAAGAAAAACTAATAATTTTTTTCTGAAATTTTCTGCCTGAAAAAACTACCTAGTAATCTATTAATGAAAATTTTTTAAGAATTAGGAGTTTTTCTTAAAAAAATTTCGGGGGGGGGGAAACGGCGGGGGGGGGGAACGAGGTGCACCCAATCGCCATACTAAGAATTTTCACCTATTAAATTATTCTTTCATATATTTCGAAATTTTTTAAACAAAAAACTTACATTCTTTTTTTCCCTACTGTTATTTTGTTGTAATAAATTCTTGACATTTGCTGCTACCGCAGGAAGAGGCCATCCAAATTCTGGACGACCTTTACATGGCGTTGGAGGAGGACGGCGTTGGGCAGCAACGGCTGCGCGACTGTTGCAGCAGTGCGACAAGCAATGGCAGTCATCAGCAACTGATTGGGAGCAGTGCGGCATCAGTCGCCTCCACTGGCAATGGCACCAACGCCAGCAGCAGCAGCGGCAACAGTGCCATCGGCACCGACGCGGTTCGTTTTGCTGCCGGCACCAATGCAGTGTCTGTCTGTTGCGGTGACGGCATCACAACCACAAGGACGATGGCGTCGTCAACTGCCACCGGCATCGGCGGTCATCAATTGGGGGATCAACAGAAAAACAAAGGTAATTATTGAATTGAGTGAAACCGGACGGGACCGGGTTCCAGTCGGGATTTGTCCTTCTATAATTAAAAAATATTTTTAAGTTATTGCCGAACATGCGCCCGCAGCAACGCGCGAACCATCCGCCACCGCTTTGATGGCAATTGCGTCAACTTCGTCCGCTTCATCCACCGATGTGCATGCGAAGCGGAACAATGTGTGATGGATAACCGCTTTAGTTGGCACCTATGCATCCACGCAATTCCCCCACCAGATGCCGTTTTCCACCAAACAGTTTGAGGCCCCTCAACCGCCCATCGCCCCTGGTGCCAATCGTCGCCACCAATGCCATCAGCAAAGTCATCAAAGACCATCTGATGAAGTTAGAGAAAGGTGGCATTCATTCAAACCCCCACCAATTTTTTAGCAAGAGGAAGAGGAGACCATCCAAATTCCGGACGACGAACCGCTGCACATGGCAGAGGCGTTGGAGGAGGACAAAGTTGCACAACAGCAGCAACAGAGGAGGAGACGGCACACGGCGACCAGCAGCAGCAGCAACGGTAGTAGTCGGTTGAGCGGCAGCAACGAGGGCAAAATGCCTGTGGGGAACAAAGTTGGCAATGGCATCACCACCGTGTCGATGATCAGCAGCGCAACCACCGTCTCGGTCCGACAAAGTGCGTTGTCCATGGTGAACGATAATAACTCCGCTGCACCTTCTGCTCTTCATCATGATGGTGGTGTTGGCCCGCCGCACAAACAACAACATCACCAACAAGAGACTATTAGTAATCCAAAAAGTGACAATACCGCAATTACTGTTGACCCCCGTGCTAATCACCCTTCCCCTTCGTCGAAAAACGGTCCTATTAATGCAATATCACCAAATGATGTTGTTACATCGGCTGCGTTTCAATCATTTCAACATGGCATTACGCCTCAAAGTCCTATGCCCGTTCCTGAAAATATTGCCGACGATTTCCAACAACAAAATATCATTTTCTCCGACGACAATATGGTCACTTTTTTACCAACTTCGTCATCGCACATGCAAAGTGCTGTCATAAACAAAAACAATTTTCAAATCCTTTGCCAAACGGGGACTGATAGAAAAATTTATTTAATGTGATCGTTATTTTCAATTTGAGTAAAATTTGACTTTTTAAAGCAAATGCCGAACCCGCTCCTTTGATGGCAACTGCTTCAACTTCGGCCGTTTCATCAATCGAAAGAGCCAATGTTAGTTTGTTTATTGTTTTTTTAACAGTTGAGACCGGTGGAATTTTTCCTTTTCTTTAACTATTTACAGTTTTGCGCCAAAAAGCGGGAGCATTTCTTCAAGAGACGCATTTTTCAAAAAAAAAAAAAAAAAATTTTTTTTTGTGCCTTTGATTTATTTTTGCATTTTTGGAAATTTTCAAAATTTTTCGAAAATTTTTCGAAATTTTAAGTGTTTTTTGAAATTACCTGCCTGAAAAAAATTCCTACTAAATTAGAGAAAAATTTTTAAGAATTAGAAGTTTTTTTTAAAAAAAAAATTCGGGGGGGGGGAAACGAGCTGTTCCGTGATACTTTTGACAACCATGGTTTTTCAAACCTAAAGGAATATATTATAAAGTCTTTCCTAAAATAGTTAAAATTTCCGGGTTATAAAAATTTTCACGCTTTACTATGTTTATAATCCTTTCATTGGACAGGTTGCCAACAAAGATGACCAGCACCAATTATCTCGGACAACAAGGCAAACAACAGCAATGCCTACTGGCCATGCCCATCATTCGTCTTCGTTTGACCAGTCGCCGCCTGAACCGTTTGATTTACCACCGCCTGAGCCACCGGTGGACTACGACTGTGACGCAACGCCGCGTGCCGTCACACAACCGACGGTCGTTGGACTCGCCCGGCATGTGGCCGAACAATCTGTGCAATATGACAACACACCGAAAGTTGCCTATCATCCGCAGCAATCGTTGCCCTCAACTGCTGCTGCTGCTGGTGGTGGTGTCCCTGTTGTACGGCCTCCCTACCAAAAACAACAACACCCGTTAAAGCAGAAACGGCCCCACCCGTCGACAGCGGATGCTGACAATGTGCTGCCGGCGCTCGTGCAGTTGCGCAAGTCGCCCCATCGCGCAACAGTGACGAAGCGGACGCGTACCTATGTCATTGACGGGGTGCAGGTGACTAGCACGTCCATGCACGTGCTTGGCACCCAACAGGACTTTGAGTTGAGGTGAGAGATGGGAGAGACATAAGGGAAAACAAAAGTGGCAGAGAAAGAAACAAACGAAGTATTCAAAGGAAGAGAAATTGGAGTCTTTCTCATCCATTTTTTGTCATCAGAAAGCGTGAACTCCGCGACTTGAAATGCATGCAGCGCGAAGAGGCACGGCAACAGCAGGCATTGAACAGGTTCTTCCGGTCAAAAAAAAACTGGAGCGGAAATTCGGAGATGCCTCTTTTCTTATTGGATTTAACTTTCTGGGGTCGGAGCAGTTCGTTTCCCGCACCCATTCGCCCCCCCCCCCCCCCACTCCCTCGGTTAACAGAAATTCCTTATGGATTTTAACTGTTATTTTTTTCAAAACAAAAATTTTTTTTTGTTAAAAAAGGGGGGACTTCGTATCGGTCGGGATGAAAATGTAAAACAATGTGAAGCAAAGTAGTCTGAGACGAAAAAGGCAATTAATATTTTGAGGCTAAATTCCGTAACAAAACCAACATTAAAATTTCCTCCGTCGGTGGCGCCTATCGGCACCACCGGACCTCGTAGGTTTTCTTAGAATTTATCACAAAAAATTGACTTGGCTTTTTTGGTGCAAAATCCGTTACCAAAATCCCCTCAGGGTCCGAACTTGATTGGAGCAAAAACGGTGACTTTGTAAATTTTTGTCTCCGCCCCCCCCCCCCCCCTGGACTTTGTTCGTATTATGAAGGGTCGATCCCCCCCCCCCCCCGCCCCCCTCTATTTAACGTATGATCCTTTTGGTTGTTTGATCTCTCATTTTTATGCCATTTAACAGTCGTGCGGAGCAGGTGCGCGAGGAACAGGAACGCAAATTTGTGTCCGAGAAGCAGTCAGTACAGCGCACGTATGAAGCCGAAATTGCGGCGGTCTCACGCACACAAAAAAAGCAAATGGAAGAGGCGGAGCGCAGCCAAGAGGAGGACATGCGCAAATTGGCCAAACACATCCACGTGGAACAAGTGAGTGCCAAACTTACAGAAGAAGGGTTGGAGTTTTGGCTGGCATTTGTGAAGTCTCCGAGTATATTCCTTACCAAAGGAGCATTCCGAATTGTGGACTGCTCAAATATTTAAAAAAAACTGTTGTCGGAGAGCAATGCCGGTTTACTACTGCCATATTTTGGTGCCGGCGCCAAAAATGATCAGAAAAAAGCGATCAAAGTTCTTAAAAAATTTAGGACATTTATTTTTAAAACGATCAGTAATAAAAAAAGTCTTAATCATTCATTGCACCGGTGGGCGAGGGGGGGAGGGGGGGGGGGTAGAGGAAATGGTCTGGGTTTTCCTGATCATTTTTACGTCGGCATCAAACCAATAGTAAATCGACTGGCTTTCCACAATAAAAGTGCTTTTAAAGAGATTAGAGCATTCACGGTTAGGATGTTCTCTTATTAGTCCGAAGCCATAAAAAATTTTGGAGGGGACAATCGACGGGTGCTAACATTGTTTTATAAATCGCCACCATGGGATACCTTTTCTCAAACACAACAACCAAACTAAACAGTCTGGTATTGAATGATATTTTTTGAAATTATCCAATAATAGAACCAACAAAGAGCTACCGTTCGGTACCAAGATTTCTTTAATTTGATTGCCTTTGAAATCAAATGCCATTATGGGAAATCTTTTGTTTGTCTGATCAGGAGCGTGATCTGCGAGTCTTCCGTGAACGATTGCGCCAAGAGCAGAAAATTATGAAACAGGAAGTGGACATGTTGCCAAAGGCACAACGTAAAAACGTGTCCAAACAGCGCAAGGAACAGTTGGACAGGCACCACCTGGAAAAAGTTTGTTCATTGATCACTAAAATTTGAACAGAATGATACCCTCTCAAAAAACTTCATTCATTTCTTTTTTGTCCTATCAAAATGGATCTATTGAGTCCGATCGTTTGAGTCCCAGTTTCCTCGCCAACTGATTTCGCCCCTGGATCAGTTCTCTCCATTGTATCGTTTCGCACCCCAAAGAAAATCCAAATGAAATTATGGACTTTTTATTGAAAGTGTGATGGGGATGGCCTGTGATCCGCCTGGGGGTGGGGAACTCTCGGGTTGTTAAATTCAAAAACCCTACTTTTAATTAAGCAATAATCAACAAGTAAACTTCATATCTAATATGAAAAACCAGTTTAAGACAGTCTCACTCATTTGTTGTTTCCTTTTTTTCCCCGCAGGAGTCTGACTTTATGAAGCAACATTTGCGCACTCAGGAGGTGTTTCTGTTCCGTGCGCGGGACCGGCACCGGGAGAAGCTGTGCCTGTTGGAGAAGCAATTCCTGGAGCAGAAGCATCAGCTCGAGCGCAGTTTGGAGACGGCACTATGGGAATTGGAGGAGGCACAGCTGGCGGAGAAACATGCGCTGCTCACCCAACAATTTCGGGTGCGTCGCGCCATCCAATGCCTTTCATTTAGTCCAATTTAACAAAGAGCATAGCAACAAAAAAATAATTTTATGAACTCAATAAATTGTTTTTTAGAGGGGTTTACTTCCTTTTTTTCGCTTTAAAGCATGCCTTAATTGTCTCAATGACCTATTTTCCAACCAAAAAACACTAGATGGCGCTTATCCGGACCCCTTTTTGCCTATATTTTCTCAAAACTCGTCAAAAAAACCCACAAAATTGGTTTTTTTGGAGCTAATTTGTAAACAAACACCGCCGGAACACCCCCCCCGTCCACTAAAAATGTATTTACATCTGAATTCTGGCAAAATTTGTTAAAAACCATAGTTAATTATTTAAGAAGAAAAAAAAATTTTTTTTTACCAGCTTTAGAAAATTTTAAAATTATTAGGAAAATAAATAAGAAATAAATTACAACTTTTCAATCATTGATTTGCCAATTGTTAACATCAATCATTTGCTTTTTCTTGTGTTACAGGACGTGTTCCATTTGCAACGGACGCACATGTTGGCACGGCATGCCAAGGAGCAGGAGCACGTGCGCCGCATCAATCAGACCAAGGAGGACCTGCTGCTGCGCGCACTGACCGCCGACCGAAAGGCACTGCCCAAAGTGTTGCGCAACGAGGCCAAGACGCGTACACTGATGTTCCGCAAGAGTTTGGAGGTGGATTTGCCCGTAAGTGTTTTCGATAATTCATAAAAATTGCGCCGATTGATTTAACAGATTCCATATAAATAAATCAGGAAAATTTATATAAAAAACAATAATATTCTATCAAAGATTTTAATAAATTTCAGGTAATTTTATGCTTCTACCCCCGTCCAGCTTTAAAAAACTAAAAAATTTTAACAGAAAATTAATAAAATTTTAAGTTCTTATTTACTCTGTCAGTGCCTATCCATGTGCACTCTATTCTTCTTTTTTGTGACTAAATGACAAAATGGGTACACTTACTACACCAAAAATTTCAAAAAATAATAAATGAAAATAATTTTCCAGGTGCTTAAAAATTTTCAGAATTAAAAAAAAATAATGATTAAAATACAAATAAATTGTAAATATAAATAGTCTAGAATTGCATAAGATATAGCTCATTTGCACCGAAAAAAATTTTTAAGGGCGAAAGTGACTCGTGGACAGCCAAAGTTCGCATGTTTGAGGAGCGCGAGAAGCAGCGAATACGCCAGAAAATGGAGGAGTACGACCAGAAATGCAAGCGGAAGTTGGCACAGCTGGTGGAGCGTAACCAGGAGATGATGCGCGAGTTGGAGGAAATCCATGTCAGTTGCTTAGTTTTTCCTTTTCTTTAAATAAAAAAAATGCCAATTCCTTTCTTCCTCCCCCGCTGTACAGAATGAAAAGCGGAACATGCTGTTGGAGAATGAACGGGCCAAACTCGCCGAGTACGAGCAGGAATATCAGCATTTGTTGGCCGAGTGGAGAGCATCGTTGCCCACACGGAAAGCGGTGAGCGGTGGTGCTGCGAACCAGACAAAACTCAGACCTCGAAACTAAGCAGAGACATACTATAAATTCGCCGGAAACAATTGCCATAAAATCCTTGTTTTTTTCAAAAATTCCAAACATTTTTTTGAGAAAATTTTCGAAAACCTAAATAATAAATTTCAAGAATATTTTTTTAAATTTCAGTAATTTTTCAAAATTTTGAATTTGGAGATTTACAACCAAAAAGCTTATTAAATTTTCCTGAAAATATTATTTTTTTTTGGCAATTTTTTTGGTACATTTATGTATTTCGTAGCTGAGTTTTGATAGTGTACGCGTAGCCAATTCCGCCTGACAGAGTTTGCTTTTAGGACGACATACTTTTCTTTGCCCCTTGCAAATATTTTTTCTGGTTAAAATCCTAAGAATTTTAAAATATAGTAAAAGGTTTTCCAACAGGCCCGTAGCCAGGGGGGGGGGAAGGGGGGGGAATTCCCCCCCCCCCCCCCCCCGAAATGAAAAAAATTTTTTTTTTCACCAGCAAGAGGAAGAAAAAAATTAAAAAATAACAACTTTTAGGCAGTTTTCTTTTTAAAAACAGCTATGTTTATTCTAAAAATTAACAAATTTAACACGAATATAGACTTAAATTTCTGTGAAAATTTCAGCACGGCGCCTAAACGGCGACTTAAAAATCTGGGGCTGAAATGGCTAGGTAATTTCAGCGCGGCGCTGAAATGGCGCGCTGAAATGGCTATTCCCCCCTCCGAAAATTTTTTCTGGCTACGGGCTTGTTTTCCAATATAGGGGAGAGTGAATGAACTCTTCTCTACTCTATTCCAGTGGGGGTTCAACAAATTTTGAATGCACTTTTCACACTTTCACACCATTTGCAGACACTGGAGGCAAAGTTTGCGGACGAATTGGCCACCCAGGAGCGCTTCTACGGAGCGGACGGGGGCACATCGGCAGCAGCGGCGGCGATGAGTTCCTCCACGTCCACTTCGTCGTCGTCCACCGGCGGAGGCGGCGGTTTCCCTCCGCCGACGACCGTACAATCGCAATATCAGCAGCCGCAACAGTTTTCCCTTAGCGGCGGCAGTCAAAAGCACTTCTAATTGCCGTTTTAATAATTAAACAAAGGCCGCCGAAAGAGTGCCTGCCGAAATTGTCTTAAAATTTGCCTTATCATATACCCTATATATTTTATAATTATCATCGCACTATTTTGACGCATCATTCATTCCCTTGTTCCTGTGTCACTAAATTTGCATGTGCCTATATTTTTATTATTATTTTACCAAATATACAGTAAAGACAACAACACCAACACGCTTTGTGAAAGTCGACATTGTTTTCTCTATTATGTAAATGTAATTCGATTGATTCCTTTTATACAATTTTCATTTGTCAGCATTCCTTTGAATAGAATCATCCGTTTGTGCCTGAATATCATTCATTCCTTTTTTTCACACATTGTTTTCGTTTTCACCATACATAATCCCCTCGTATTGAGAAAAAAAAAATTCAACCGTGAAATGCAGTTATATTTCTATATACGTTATATAGGTTTGGCAACTCACTTCAAAAAAGGATATCTCCCGGCCGAAGGCCGGGAGTGCTCTAAAAGTTGTGCATTGGTCTTAAAACTTTTTGCGGCGCATCCGGGAAAAATAAGGAAATTTGGCCTAGGCGGCCAGGTGAGTCCCAGGGACTGAGTTGCGGGTCACTTTGGCAGTACCAGTGTTACGAAAATTTTTCTTTGGACCAGGAGGGCTTAGCGCATGCCTGGAGGATGATAAGTTGGGATGTCCCTGACAACTCTGACAGCGAACCCTAAGCCCTACCTCTAACCCCCTGGTCTGCAGAAATTCCTAAAAATTTAAATTTTTTTCGACCCGTTTGAGTGTATCTGTTATAACTGTTTATGGGTTATTCTGACCGGGTTGAGGTCGTTAGCTCAAATGAGGGCATTTATTAGCTCTAATTTATGAAAAAAGAAAATTGAAAAAATTTTCAAAAATTTCCGAGCTAGGGGGGGTTAAAGGTTTTTCGGTTTTTGCCTTATATGAATTTTTAACGATTTTTTAAAAATAATCGGAGACCACCTCCAAGCAGCCGTTTTTGATGCTCTATTGATTGGTGAAAATTTTGGAAATTTTTTATTTTTTCAAAAAATTTTAAGGTAGGCGGGACACTTCAGTCCCGGGGCTGTAACTCGCCAGGGGGTGCCTGGAGTGGAAAGATTTTTTGCCTTTATTTGTAGAGCACAAAACGGGCTATCGAATGGTATAACATAGGTTCAAAAATTTTCAGAAATTTTCGAGCTAGGCCCCCCTCGAAAATTTTCACCTACCTTCAAAGGGGTCAAAAAAATTTCAAAAAATATTTTTCCGGGCCTATTTTATGCGCTGATCACTAATATCATATTAGTTTTATGTTTGAAAAATTTTGGGAGGGTTTAAAAAATTTTGAAAAATCGAGCATTTTTTTGGCCTCGGAAATTCGAGGATATATTTAAAAATTCATAACTAAATCAAGTGTGGATGAAATTGTATCAAATAAAGCGCTTAAAATACAGAAAAATACGGCCGATTTTCTGCAATTTATTTGGGATTTCAATTATGAGTATAAAAAAAGTTAGGTCCGAATTTCTGGAAATTTTTGAATTTTCAGAAAAAAAATCATAACTTTTTTCAGAATTGAAATTTCCAAATTTTCTTTCCATCAAAAAATAGCTAATTTTTAACTCTATTTTATATAGTTGAGAATATTTTTATATCTCTATTCAAAAAAAAGTTAGGGCCCAAAAACTGCTTTTGGAAATACGGACCATAGGGGGTAGGTACCCTATTGAAATTTTTTTGAAAATTTTTTAGTTCAAAAATTTTTAAAATCCCACTTTTCTAAGCCTATTTTCGACGCTGATCACGAATATCTGATCAGATTTTAATTTTGACTCCGATAAAGTCTCTGAATCCATGCGTAAAAGTGGATTCTGGGCAGGGGGGAGGGGGTGGGGGGGGGGCGGGGGAGGGGGAGGGGGGAGGGAAGGTTCAGATCACCACACTCAAATGTTTTATTATTATTTTATGGCTACCGGTCCGAGTGCCGAATAGAACAAAAAAAAAATTCCGAGTTCCGAATGGCACAAAAAAACCAAAATGGCTTTTGTTAAAAAAATGAAAACATAAAAGCCTAGACTTAGTCAAGCTTAAGCCTATGCCAAAGTTTAGACCTAAACTAAGCCTTAATTATAGAGTAGTGTCTGTTTAAAAAAATCATTCGGAACTCGGCCTTTTCGGCACTCGAACATTATTTACACTATTCGGCACTCGGAATTTCGGCACTCGGAGCGGAAGCGTATTTTATTTGCTTTGATTCATTTAATAATTATTAAATTTATAAATTAAAATATAAAGAATTCTCTTTTACCTTTATTTAATGCAAATTATAAGGTCTTTTATTACTGCCTTTTAAATAACTTTAAATAATCAACAAGCCAATTTTTGGAGTAAATTTTAATACAAATTAATGTTAATAATTATTTAAATTACAGAAGTGAGCTCCTTTTGTTAATTTTAATGCCTTTAAATTAATATTTATTCATTTCTTCTGAATAAAATTTATGTGTCTTTTATCTTTTTCTAACACTTTTAGTCCCTAATCATTGGAACACTCTCCCTCTCTAATTATTGGAACACTCTCTCATTGGAACACTCTCTCATTGGAACACTCTCAGTTCCTAATCATTGGAACACTCTCCCTCTCTAATTATTGGAACACTCTCTCATTGGAACACTCCCTAACCATTGGAACACTTTCAGTCCCTATCCGTTGGAACACTTTGGGCCCTATTGGTCGGACCTAGGTAGCGAAGCTCGATAAGCGCGAAGCGCTTTGAATACAGTAACACGCATGTACGCCCCCGCTAGTTTTGACCCATTATAATGATTTTATGACCAAAATAAATTAAAAAAAAATGTTAAAGACGAAAGAGTCAGGCGGTAGGGTTCCCTATCATTTCGTCAGTAATCATTTGGTAGTGAAAATCTCAAAAATAATTAATAAAAGTTGGAGTCTAGAATTTCCAAAGTTAGTTTTCTGAAAGCCTAACCCCCTAGTTTAATGAAAACTAGAGATCGGATCGATACGGTGTTTTTTCGATATATATCGACCGAGAAAAACTCAGCTTTTTCTATATGTATCGATTTCGGTATTTTTTCGACATTATCGATATATATCGACCGGGGGCCCTTGCGGGAAATGCCAATGAGAAATGAGGGCTTTTTCATTATGACGAAGATGTTTAATGATATAAAAATGGAAACTAGCGGGGGCGTACATGCGTGTTACTGTATTCAAAGCGCTTCGCGCTTATCGAGCTTCGCTACCTAGGTCCGACCAAAAGGGCCAAAAGTGTTCCAATGATTAGGGACTGAGAGTGTTCGAATGATTAAGACTGAGAGTGTTAATGATTAGGGACTGAAAGTGTTCCAATGATTAGGGGAATGAGAGTGTTCCAATGATTAGGAACTAAGAGTGTTCCAATGATTAGGGACTGAGAGTGTTCCAATGATTAGGGACTGAGAGTGTTCCATGATTAGGGACTGAGAGTGTTCCATCATTAGGGACTGAGAGTGTTCCAATGATTAGGGACTGAGAGTGTTCCAATGATTAGGAACTAAGAGTGTTCCAATGATTAGGGACTGAGAGTGTTCCAATGATTAGGGACTGAGAGTGTTCCATGATTAGGGACTGAGAGTGTTCCATCATTAGGGACTGAGAGTGTTCCAATGATTAGGGACTGAGAGTGTTCCATGATTAGGGACTGAGAGTGTTCCAATGATTAGGAACTGAGAGTGTTCCATGATTAGGGAATGAGAGTGTTCCAATGATTAGGAACTGAGAGTGTTCCAATGATTATGCGTTATATCATAAATGAATTTAAAAATTCTTTTATTTATTAGTGCAAATCAAATTTATTAATTGTCTTTTTTATTAAACTTTATTTTAAATATTTGACAAAAATATCTTTTCAAAATTATGGGATTGATTTATTTATTAACAATAAAATTTTAAATAAATAAATAAATTTAATTTCAAAATAAAAATTAACATTATTTGTGGCTTTATTTAGTAATACTTTATCAAAAAATTTTATGGGAATTTATAATTTAGGCTTAACAAAAGGAACTCACTTTTTTAATTTTGATAATTATCAACATTAATTTGTATTAAAATTTAGTTAAAAAATTGTTTTTGTTTATTTAAATTAAATTTAAAAGAGAATTATTTATATTTAATTTATAAATTTAATAATATGAATCAAAGCAAATAAAATAATAATAAAACCATTTGAGTGTGGTGATCTGAACCTTCCCTCCCCCCTCCCCCACCCCCACCCCCTCCCCCCTGCCCAGAATCCTCTTTTACGCATGGATTCAGAGACTTTATCGGAGTCAAAACTAAAATCTGATTGCAGATTCGTGATCAGCGGCCCAAATAGGCTTAGAAAAGTGTTTTTACATAAAATTAGCTAAAAAAAATTTTGAAAAATTTTTCAATAGGGTTACCCCACCCCCCCTATGGTCCGTATTTCCAAAAGCAGTTTTTGGGCCCTAACTTTTTTTTGAATAGAGCTATTAAAAAATTCTCAACTATATAAAATAGAGCTAAAAATTAGCTACTTTTTGATGGAAAGAAAATTTGGAAATTTCAATTCTGAAAAAAGTTATGATTTTTTTTGTGAAAATTCAAAAATTTCCAGAAATTCGGACCTAACTTTTTTTATACTCATAATTGAAATCCCAAATAAATTGCATAAAATCCCCCATATTTTTCTGTATTTTAAGCACTTTATTTAAAAAAAATTGGTCCATAACCAATTTAGTTATGATTTTTTAAATATTTCACCAAATTTTGGAGACCAAAAAAATGGTCGATTTTTCAAAATTTTTTAAGCAACCCCAAAAATTTTTTAGCACAAAACTAATATGATATTCGTGATTAGCGCCTAAAATAGGCCCAGAAAAATATTTTTTGAAATTTTTTTGACCTCTTTGAAGGTAGGTGAAAATTTTCGAGGGGGCCTAGCTCGAAAATTTCTTAAAATTTTTCAACATATGTAACACCGTTCGATAAAAATATTCTCAACTATATAAAATAGAGCTAAAAATTAGCAATTTTATCATAAAAAGAAATTTTCAAAATTTTAATTCTGAAAAAAGTTATGAATTTTTTTCTGAAAAATCAAAAATTTACAAAAATTTGAACCTAACTTTTTTCTGCTAAATAATTAAAATCCCTAATAAATTGCATAAAATCGGGCGTATTTTTCTGCAGTTTATTAACTTTATTTTATGCAAATTGATCCAAATATAATTAAGTTATGATTTTTTAAATATTTCACCAAATTTTGGAGACCAAAAAAATGGTCGATTTTTCAAAATTTTTTAAGCAACCCCAAAAATTTTTTAGCACAAAACTAATATGATATTCGTGATTAGCGCCTAAAATAGGCCCAGAAAAATATTTTTTGAAATTTTTTTGACCTCTTTGAAGGTAGGTGAAAATTTTCGAGGGGGCCTAGCTCGAAAATTTCTTAAAATTTTTCAACATATGTAACACCGTTCGATAGCCCATTTAATTCTCTACAAATCTGGGTAAAAAAAACTTTTCACTCCAGGCACCCCCTGGCGAGTTACAGGCCCGGGACTGAAGTGTCCCGCCTACCTTAAAATTTTTTAAAAAAATCTAAATTTTTTCAAAATTATTTTTAAACGATAGCCCATCAAAAACGGGTGAACCAAAGTGGTCTCCGTATATTTTTAAAAAATCGTTAAAAATTCATACAGCCCCAAACGTGCAAAACCTGCAACCCCCCCTAGCTCGGAAATTTTTCAAAATTTTCAAAATTTTTTTTTCTGAAAAAATCGGGCTCCAAAATCGCTACATTGCACCTGTGATCACTATTCTGATCAGCTCAATCCCCAGCCCGGCATTCAGCTGGGGCTGAAATTCACCATTCTGGTGCTGAAAAGTTGTCGAAGCAGGCAGGCCTAGGTTTTGAAAATTTCGCTTCGGGTTCGCTGACAAAGTTTTTGGGGACAGTCCAACTTGTCCCCCTCCCAGCGAAAATTTTTTGATCTCGGTTAAAAGAAAAATTTTCGTAGAACTGAGACTGCGCGAATGACCCGCAACTCGGTTGCTGGCGCTCATGTGGCGCCCTAGATTTTTTTATATTAATTTTCCCGGGTTCTACGCCAAAAGTTGTAAGACCTTTCCACAAATTTCAGACCCCCCCTGGTCCACAGAAAAGAGCCTTAATTTTTTCTAACGAAACTCCTTACCTATATAACGTATATATAACTAGCGGGGGCGTACATGCGTGTTACTGTATTCAAAGCGCTTCGCGCTTATCGAGCTTCGCTACCTAGGTCCGATCAATAGGGTCCAAAGTGTTACAATGATCAGGGACAGAGAGTGTTCCAATGATTAGGGAGTGTTCCAATGAGAGAGTGTTCCAATAATTAGAGAGGGAGAGTGTTCCAATGATTAGGAACTGAGAGTGTTACATGATTAGAGAGTGTTCCAATGAGAGAGTGTTCCAATAATTAGAGAGGGAGAGTGTTCCAATGATTAGGAACTGAGAGTGTTACAATGATTAGAGAGTGTTCCAATGAGAGAGTGTTCCAATAATTAGAGAGGGAGAGTGTTCCAATGATTAGGAACTGAGAGTGTTACATGATTAGAGAGTGTTCCAATGATTAGAGAGTGTTCCAATGAGAGAGTGTTCCAATAATTAGAGAGGGAGAGTGTTCCAATGATTAGGAACTGAGAGTGTTACATGATTAGAGAGTGTTCCAATGAGAGAGTGTTCCAATAATTAGAGAGGGAGAGTGTTCCAATGATTAGGAACTGAGAGTGTTACAATGATGAATAAATATTAATTGGAGGCATTTAAATTAACAAAAGGAACTCACTTCTTTAATTTAAAAAAATTATCAACATTGATATGTATTAAAATTTAGTTAAAAAAATTGATCTATTGTTTATGTAAATTTTATTTAAAAGGCAGTAATAAATAGACCTTTTTGCATTAAACAAATTTAAAAGAGAATTCTTTATGTTTTAATTTATAAATTTAATAATATATTAAATGAATCAAAGCAAATAAAATAAAATAAAACATTTGAGTGTGGTGATCTGAACCTCCACCGCCCCCCCCCCCTCCCCCCCTGCCCCACGCCCAGAATCCTAATTTACGCAGGGATTCAGAGGCCTTAACGGTCTCAAAACTAAAATCTGATTGCAGATTCGTGATCAGCGGCCCAAATAGGCTTAGAAAAGTGTTTTTAAATAAATTTTTGAGGAATAAATTTTTCAAAAATTTTTCAATAGGGTACCCCACCCCCCCTATGGTCCGGATTTCCAAAAGCAGTTTTTGGGTCCTAATTTTTTTTTAGAGAATGATAGAATGAGGTTGTAAAGGGAATAAGTGTAGAGCTAAAAATTAGCAATTTTTCTATGGGAAGAAATTTTGGAAATTTCAATTCTGAAAAAAGTTATGATTTTTTTTCTGAAAATTCAAAAATTTCCTGAAATTCGGACCTAACTTTTTTTATACTTATAAATGAAATCCCAAATAAATTGCAGAAAATCGGCCGTATTTTTCTGCATTTAAAACACTTTATTTGATACAATTTCATCCACACTTGATTTAGTTATGATTTTTTAAATATATCCCCAAATTTCCGAGGCCAAAAAAATTGACGAAATTTCAAAAATTTTTAAACCCTCCCAAAATTTTTCAAACATAAAACTAATATGATTTTCGTGATCAGCGCCTAAAATAGGCCCAGAAAAATATTTTTTGCAATTTTTTTGACCCCTTTGAAGGTAGGTGAAAATTTCTTAGGGGGCCTAGCTCGAAAATTTCTGAAAATTTTTCAACCTATAGTACACCATTCGATAGCCCGTTTTATGCTCTACAAATGTGGGTAAAAAAAATTTATCACTCCAGGCACCGCCTGGCGAGTTACAGCCCCGGGACTGAACTGTCCCGCCTACCTTAAAATTTTTTGAAAAAATAAAAAATTTTCCAAAATTATTTTTAAACGATAGCCCATCAAAAACGGATGCTTGAAAGTGATCTCCGCTTATTTTTAAAAAATCGTTAAAAATTCATACAGCCCCAAACGTGCAAAACCTGCAACCCCCCCTAGCTCGGAAATTTTTCAAAATTTTCAAAAATTTTTTTTCTGAAAAAATCGGGCTCCTAATTCGCTACATTGCGCCTGTGACCGCTATCTTTATATAAATTAGCGCCAGAGAGTTATAGCCGATACACTCAAACGGGTCGAAAAAAATTTTAATTTTTAGCCAAGGCTGCAGGCCAGGGGGTTAGGGGTAGGGCTTAGGGTTCGCTGACTAAGTTATCGGGGACATTCCAACTTGTCCCCCTCCAAGCAGGTGCTAAGCCCTCCTGGTCCAAAGAAAAATTTTCGTAACAGTGGGACTACGGTAATGACCCGCAACTCAGTTCCTGGCGCTGAACTGGCGCCCTAGAATTTTTTTCTATAGTTTTCCCGGATGCACCTCAAAAAGTTGTAAGACCAATGCACAACTTTCAGAGCACTCCCGGCCTTCGGCCGGGAGATATCCTTTTTGGAAACGAAACCCGAAACCTATATAACATATATGTAACTAGGGTGCACCGCCGTGCATGTAAGAAGCTGGTTTCAAAGGAGGGAAGAAAGCGCTGACGCGCTCAGGGACGCGGCTCCGCCGCGTTGCTAGAAATTTTAAGGCCTGCGTGTACGCTTGACTTTGCTACAAAAATTTAAAGGCTAATAAATAGAGAAAAAATTAGCTATTTTTCACTGAATCAAAATATGCCTAAACCGTTCAATTCTGATGCCAACTCGCTAAATAACATGTGTGCGAATGTTTGAATTTCGGAAATTCTTCGCCAAACAATGACCATTAAATAATTTTTAGGGCCTGCGCGTACGCATGACCCCGCTCCAAAAATTTGTATAACTCTACGGCAACCCAAACTAATGTCTTACCTTAAGCCGCTGTGTTGCAAACGCTTTGCAATTGTTGTGTTTATTAATTTTACAATTGGATTTTTTTGATGGGGTGTAAATGAAAAGAGGAATCATAACACACTTACACGCTATTATCCACTTTGTCTTGCTTCTCTTCATGTAGCGCGTTCCTAACCCACTGACCAAAAAAATAACCATTTGCCATAAACACTGTGCCATTCAGCGAATTGGTATCGGAAAAAAATGACCAGGTGCCATATTGACATACGCCATTCAGCGAGATGGCATCTGAACAGAACAAATTCGCTTTCCTTAGAACCCAAATTCCCTAACGAACCTAAATATACCGAATACGTTCAGTTCTGATGCCAACTCGCTGAGTGGCATGAGTGCCAATACGGGAATTCGGTGTTATTCTTCCAAAAAAAAATGCCCAGGTGCCATATTGACAAATATGAAGTTGTCTGTGTATTACCTGAGCGCTTCGCGCAAAGGATTTCGTTGCTAGAGGGTACGCTTACCTCAAAACAATATGGCCCCCCTATGGTTTTTCAATTTGACAAAAAGAAAAAAGCATAACTTATCTTAAAATGGGCCAATTTCCATGCGGCGCCATGGTAAATGCGACAGAATAATAGTTGTGACACCATAAAGATGCTTTACGATAGCAGGGGCGAGTGGTAGGTGCGACCAAAATAGATGCAACACTATGGTAGGTGCGACACCATAATAGATGCAACACTAAGGTAGGTGCGACACCATGGTAGATGTGCGACACCATAATAGATGCTAAACTATGGTAGGTGCGGTGCCATGGTAAATGCGACACCATGATAGTTGTGACACCATAATAGATGCTTTACTATGTTAGGTGCGACACCATAATAGATGCAACACTATGGTAGGTGCGAGCATAGTATACGCTCAGTTCTGATGCCAACTCGCTGAGTGGCATGAGTACCAATAGGGGAATTCGGTGTTATTCTTCCAAAAATGGCCAGGTGCCATATTGACACACGCAATTCAGCGAGATGGCATCGGAACAGGACAAATTCGGTTTCCTTAGAACCCAAATTCCTTAACGAATCTAAATATACCGAATACGTTCAGTTGTGATGCCAACTCGCTGAGTGGCATGAGTGCCAATACGGGAATTCTGGGTTATTATTCCAAAAAAATGACCATGTGCCATATTGACACACGCAATTCAGCGAGATGGCATCGGAACAGGACAAATTCGGTTTCCTTAGAACCCAATTCCTTAACGAATCTAAATATACCGAATACGTTCAGTTGTGATGCCAACTCGCTGAGTGGCATGAGTGCCAATACGGGAATTCTGGGTTATTATTCCAAAAAAATGACCATGTGTCATAAACACACATGCCATTCAGCGAGATAGCATCAGAATAGAACAAATATTCTATCTAAAACGATAGATCTCGATGTGCTCTTCATTTTTCATGCCTATGATTTTGTTATATATTTTCATCCCAGCGAGTAGTGGTCGATTCAAAATGAATTTCACCAAAACAAAAGGGTCCCCCCTATTGTTTTGCAATTTTGCAATAAAGAAAAAATCATAACTTTGTTCAAACTGGTCCAAATCCCATGAATTCTTTTTTGTTACGCTTAAAACCATTATTAGAATTTTTTAAAAATTGAATTAACTGAATTGGATTTAAAAATTCACGTTGTAATTTTCCATAGGGTATACCCCCTATTGATTGTGAACCAACCCCCACTTTTGGCAAAATAACTTTTTCAGGGCAGGGCTAGAATTTTCTTCCCAAAGGCCAATAAATAGAGAAAAAAAATAGTTATTTTTTAATAATATTACAATCACAAAATACTTTTTTAAAAATAAGTTATGAATTTATTTGTAAAATGCAAAACCGACTCACTTTTTGGGCTTCAACTTTTTGTCTTATGTGATATTACAAACCAAATAAATATCATAAAATTCTCCTTATTTTTCTACATTTTGTACACTTTATTTGACTTAAATCGAATAAAAACTAAAGATGATATGAATTTTTTCATTTACCACTAAATTGCCCATGACCAAATTTTGGCCAGAAACATAAAAATTCATAAATTGCATGTTTTAATTAATTTATCTATCCATTTCGATAGATCTCGATGAGCTCTTCAATTTTTATGCCAAAACCATTTCTGTATAATTCCATCCCAGCAAGTTATGGTCGATTCAAAAATGGATTTCACCAACACAATAGGGTCCCCCCTATGGTTTTGCAATTTGGTAAAAAACAAAAAATCATAACTTTGCTAAAAATCACCCATTTTGCATGAACTTTTTTTTGTTATGCTTAAAATGATTATACAAATTTTTAAAAATTATATCAACTGAATTGGATCTAAAAATTTAGATTTATTTTTTCCATAGGGTACCCCCTATTGATTGTGAACCATCCTCCACTTTTGGCAAAATAACTTTTTTCAGGGCAGGGCTAGAATTTTCTTCCCAAAGGCTAATAAATAGAGAAAAAAAATCAACTATTTTTCAATAATATAAGATTGAGAAAACACTACTTTTGAAAAAAGATATGAATTTATTTGTAAAAATGCAAAACCGACTCACTTTTTGGGCATCAGCTTTTTGTCTTATATGAATTTACAAACCAAATAAATAGCATAAAATTCTCCTTATTTTACTACATTTTGTACACTTTATTTCAAGTGAATTGGACAATAATGAATGGAGATATTAATTTTTTCATTTACCACTAAATTGCCCATGACCAAATTTTGGCCAGAAACATAAAAATTCATAAATTGCATGTTTTAATTAATTTATCTATCCATTTCGATAGATCTCGATGAGCTCTTCAATTTTCATCCCTAAACCATTTCTGTATAATTCCATCCCAGCAAGTTATGGTCGATTCAAAAATGGATTTCACCAAAACAATAGGGTCCCCCCTATGGTTTTGCAATTTGGTAAAAAACAAAAAATCATAACTTTGCTAAAAATCACCCATTTTGCATGAACTTTTTTTTGTTATGCTTAGAAACATTATTAGAATTTTTTTATAATATCTCCCCACCCCACCACTTGATTGCAAGCAATTAAAAAAGGATTCGTATTCATGCGGATTTGAACTATCCCACCCCACCCCCACAGCCTATAGCACAACCAACGGCTCCACCCAGCCGGCTAGGGGGTCAGTTAGCGGAAATTTATTTTTGGTGCTAGAAAAACGTATCTTACATCATTCGAAAGCTCTTTTAAAACCGCAGAACAAAACTGGCCTTGATTTTCCACTATCTAGAAAACTCAAAAAGTTAGAGCCCCGTAAGTGAAAAACCTAAGCCTAGGCCTAGCCGAAAATTTTTTCAAAATTTTCAAAATTTCTCTCTACCAGTCGATAGAGCTTCAAAATCTCTACAATTTAGCAGTTGACCATATCCCAATTGGAGCAAAACTCATTGAGTTATTCCTCCGGTACTGAATATTCGAAAATAAGTATGCAATTTTTGCGCAATTTTACAGAAAAACTGAGAACCCCTACGTCTTAACACCTGCTGGCATTTTTGTGCACAACATTTCAACTTAAAATCCTATCGAGGCCGATTTTTCAATTAGGCCTCTAAAAATTTTTTCGTAACACTGAAACTGCACAAAAAACTCGCAATTTGCTTCCTGGGACTCAGTTGTCCGCGTGAGCAAAAAACCTATAGTTTTCCCAGATGCGCCTCAAAAAGTTGTAGTGGGGATGTGCAATTCCCGGACCGCTCCCGGCCTTCGGCCGGGAGATTTTGTTTTTGGAAACGAAACTCGGTTTTATTTTAGGGTATATAACTAGGGTGCACCGCCGTGCATGTAAGAAGCTGGTTTCAAGGGAGGGAAGAAAGCGCTGACGCGCTCAGGGACGCGGCTCCGCCGCGTTGCTAGAAATTTTAAGGCCTGCGTGTACGCTTGACTTTGCTACAAAAATTTAAAGGCTAATAAATAGAGAAAAAAATTAGCTATTTTTCACTGAATCAAAATATGCCTAAACCGTTCAATTCTGATGCCAACTCGCTAAATAACATGTGTGCGAATGTTTGAATTTCGGAAATTCTTCGCCAAACAATGACCATTAAATAATTTTTAGGGCCTGCGCGTACGCATGACCCCGCTCCAAAAATTTGTATAACTCTACGGCAACCCAAACTAATGTCTTACCTTAAGCCGCTGTGTTGCAAACGCTTTGCAATTGTTGTGTTTATTAATTTTACAATTGGATTTTTTTGATGGGGTGTAAATGAAAAGAGGAATCATAACACACTTACACGCTATTATCCACTTTGTCTTGCTTCTCTTCATGTAGCGCGTTCCTAACCCACTGACTACTATGTTAGGTGCGACACCATAATAGATGCAACACTATGGTAGGTGCGAGCATAGTAGGTGCGTCACTATGATAGATGTAACACCATAATAGATGTAACACTATAGTAGGTGCGACACCATAATAGATGCAACACTAAGGTAGGTGCGACACCACGGTAGATGTGCGACACCATAATAGATGCTAACTATGATAGTTGCGGTGCCATGGTAAATGCGACACCATGATAGTTGTGACACCATAATAGATGCTTTACTATGTTAGGTGCGACACCATAATAGATGCAACACTATGGTAGGTGCGAGCATAGTAGGTGCGTCACTATGATAGATGTAACACCATAATAGATGTAACACTATAGTAGGGTGCGACATCCATAATAGATGCAACACTAAGGTAGGTGCGACACCACGGTAGATGTGCGACACCATAATAGATGCTAAACCATGATAGGTGCGGCGCCATGGTAAATGCGACAGAATAATAGTTGTGACACCATAAAGATGCTTTACTATAGCAGGGGCGAGAGTGGTAGGTGCGACCAAAATAGATGCAACACTATGGTAGGTGCGACACCATAATAGATGCAACACTAAGGTAGGTGCGACACCATGGTAGATGTGCGACACCATAATAGATGCTAAACTATGATAGGTGCGGCGCCATGGTAAATGCGACACCATGATAGTTGTGACACCATAATAGATGCTTTACTATGTTAGGTGCGACACCATAATAGATGCAACACTATGGTAGGTGCGACACCATAATAGATGCAACACTAAGGTAGGTGCGACACCACGGTAGATGTGCGACACCATAATAGATGCTAAACTATGATAGGTGCGGTGCCATGGTAAATGCGACACCATGATAGTTGTGACACCATAATATATGCTTTACTATGTTAGGTGCACACCATAATAGATGCAACACTATGGTAGGTGCGACCGAGAAAAAAATTAGCTACTTTTCTATAAAAATAGCTCCTGTAAATACTGTTTTGATGCCAACTCGCTGAGTGGTATAAGTGCCAGTACGGGAATTCGGGGTTATTCTTCCAAAAAAATGACCATGTGTCATAAACACACATGCCATTCAGCGAGATAGCATCAGAATAGAACAAATATTCTATCTAAAACGATAGATCTCGATGAGCTCTTCATTTTTCATGCCTATGATTTTGTTATATATTTTCATCCCAGCGAGTAGTGGTCGATTCAAAAATGAATTTCACCAAAACAAAAGGGTCCCCCCTATTGTTTTGCAATTTTGCAATAAAGAAAAAATCATAACTTTGTTCAAACTGGTCCAAATCCCATGAATTCTTTTTGTTACTCTTAAAACCATTATTAGAATTTTTTAAAAATTGAATTAACTGAATTGGATTTAAAAATTCACGTTGTAATTTTCCATAGGGTACCCCCTATTGATTGTGAACCAACCCCCACTTTTGGCAAAATAACTTTTTTCAGGGCAGGGCTAGAATTTTCTTCCCAAAGGCTAATAAATAGAGAAAAAAATTAGCTATTTTTCAATAATATAAGATTTATAAAATACTCATTTTGAAAAAAGATATGAATTTATTTGTAAAAATGCAAAACCGACTCACTTTTTGGGCTTCAACTTTTAGTCTTATGTGATATTACAAACCCAATAATATCATAAAAGTCTCCTTATTTTTCTACATTTTGTCCACTTTATTTGACTTAAATCGAATAAAAACTAAAGATGATATGAATTTTTTCATTTACCACTAAATTGCCCATGACCAAATTTTGGCCAGAAACATAAAAATTCATAAATTGCATGTTTAATTAATTTATCTATCTATTTCGATAGATCTCGATGAGCTCTTCAATTTTCATCCCTAAACCATTTCTGTATAAGTCCATCCCAGCAAGTTATGGTGGATTCAAAAATGGATTTCACCAAAACAATGGGGTCCCCCCTATGGTTTTGCAATTTGGTAAAAAACAAAAAATCATAACTTTGCTAAAAATGACCCATTTTGCATGAACTTTTTTTTGTTATCCTTAAAATCATTATTAGAATTTTTAAAAAATATCTCCCCACCCTAACCACTTCATTGCAAGCAATAAAAAAAGGATTCGTATTCATGCGGATTTGAACTATCCCACCCCACCCCCACAGCCTATCGCACAACCAACGGCTCCACCCAGCCGGCTAGGGGATCAGTTAGCGGAAATTTATTTTTTGTGCTACAAAAACGTATTTATATCATTCGAAAGCTCTTTTAAAACCGCAGAACAAAACTGGCCTTGATTTTCCACTATCTAGAAAACTCAAAAAGTTAAAGCCCCGTAAGTGAAAAACCTAAGCCTAGGCCTAGCCGAAAATTTTTTTAAAATTTTCAAAATTTCTCTTTACCAGTCGATAGAGCTTCAAAACACTACAATTTAGCAGTTGACCATATCCCAATTGGAGCAAAACTCATTGAGTTATTCCTCCGGTACTGAATATTCGAAAATAAGTATGCAATTTTTGCGCAATTTTACAGAAAAAACTGAGAACCCCTACGTCTTAACACCTGCTGGCATTTTTGTGCACAACATTTCAACTTAAATCCTATCGAGGCCGATTTTTCAATTAGGCCTCTAAAAATTTTTTCGTAACACTGAAACTGCACAAAAAACTCGCAATTTGCTTCCTGGGACTCAAGTTGTCCGCGCTGAAAAAAACCTATAGTTTTCCCAGATGCGCCTCAAAAAGTTGTAGTGGGGATGTGCAATTCCCAGACCCCTCCCGGCCTTCGGCCGGGAGATTTTGTTTTTGGAAACGAAACTCGGTTTTATTTTAGGGTATATAACTAGCGGGGGCGTACATGCGTGTTACTGTATTCAAAGCGCTTCGCGCTTATCGAGCTTCGCTACCTAGGTATGTCTCACGGTGATTGGAAAATGTACAACTACGAGATGATTAGGGATTGAGAGTGTTCCAATGATTAGGAACTGAGAGTGTTCCAATGATTAGGGGGGACTAAGAGTGTTCCAATGATTAGGGACTGAGAGTGTTCCAATGATTAGGGGACTGAGAGTGTTCCAATGATTATGAACTGAGGGTGTTCCAATGATTAGGAACTGTGAGTATTCCAATGATTAGGAACTGTGAGTGTTCCAATGATTAGGAACTGAGAGTATTCCAATGATCAGAGAGTGTTCCAATGATTAGGGACTGAGAGTGTTCCAATGATTAGGGACTGAGAGTGTTCCAATGATTAGGAACTGAGAGTGTTCCAATGATTAGGGGGGACTGAGAGTGTTCCAATGATTAGGGACTGAGAGTGTTCCAATGATTAGGAACTGAGAGTGTTCCAATGATTAGGAACTGAGAGTGTTCCAATGATTAGGAACTGTGAGTGTTCCAATGAATAGGGACTAAGAGTGTTCCAATGATCAGAGAGTGTTCCAATGATTAGGGACTGAGAGTGTTCCAATGATTAGGAACTGTGAGTGTTCCAATGATTAGAGACTGAGAGTGTTCCAATGATTAGGAACTGAGAGTATTCCAATGATCAGAGAGTGTTCCAATGATTAGGGACTGAGAGTGTTCCAATGATTAGAGACTGAGAGTGTTCCAATGATTAGGAACTGTGAGTGTTCCAATGATTAGGAACTGAGAGTATTCCAATGATCAGAGAGTGTTCCAATGATTAGGGACTGAGAGTGTTCCAATGATTAGGGACTGAGAGTGTTCCAATGATTAGGAACTGTGAGTGTTCCAATGATTAGGAACTGAGAGTATTCCAATGATCAGAGAGTGTTCCAATGATTAGGGACTGAGAGTGTTCCAATGATTAGGGACTGAGAGTGTTCCAATGATTAGGAACTGTGAGTGTTCCAATGATTAGGAACTGTGAGTGTTCCAATGATTGGGGAATGAGTTTATAAGATTATTTATTTAAATTTAAGAAATCTGAAGAAAAAAACAATAAAACAATGAAATGGATATTTTTTCAATTTTTATTTTAATAATTTCTATATAGAAAGATAGAACGAAATGCACACATCTTTTGCACTCAAATAAATAATGATTTTTTAAATATTTCACCAAATTTTGGAGACCAAAAAAATGGTCGATTTTTCAAAAATTTTCAAAAATTTTCAAAAATTTTCAAAAATTTTCAAAAATTTTCAAAAATTTTCAAAAATTTTCAAAAATTTTCAAAAATTTTCAAAAATTTTCAAAAATTTTCAAAAATTTTCAAAAATTTTCAAAAATTTTCAAAAATTTTCAAAAATTTTCAAAAATTTTCAAAAATTTTCAAAAATTTTCAAAAATTTTCAAAAATTTTCAAAAATTTTCAAAAATTTTCAAAAATTTTCAAAAATTTTCAAAAATTTTCAAAAATTTTCAAAAATTTTCAAAAATTTTCAAAAATTTTCAAAAATTTTCAAAAAAATTTCAATAGGGTACCCCCTATGGTCCGTATTTCCAAAAGCAGTTTTTGGGCCCTAACTTTTTTTATACTCATAATTGAAATCCCAAATAAATTGCAGAAAATCGGCCGTATTTTTCTGTATTTTAAGCGCTTTATTTGATACAATTTCATCCACACTTGATTTAGTTATGAATTTTTTTCTGAAAATTCAAAAATTTCCAGAAATTCGGACCTAACTTTTTTTATACTCATAATTGAAATCCCAAATAAATTGCAGAAAATCGGCCGTATTTTTCTGTATTTTAAGCGCTTTATTTGATACAATTTCATCCACACTTGATTTAGTTATGAATTTTTTTCTGAAAATTCAAAAATTTTCAAAAATTTTCAAAAATTTTCAAAAATTTTCAAAATTTTTTTTCTGAAAATTCAAAAATTTTCAGAAATTCGGACCTAACTTTTTTCTTTTTCGTAAACGAATTCCCAAATAAATTGCAGAAAATCGGCCGTATTTTTCTGCATATAAAACACTTTATTTAAAAAAAATTGGTCCATAACCAATTTAGTTTATGATTTGTTAAATAATTTCACCAAATTTTGGAGACCAAAAAAAGGTCGATTTTTCAAAAATTTTTAGACATCCCAAAAATTTTTAAACACAAAACTAATGCGATATCGTGATCAGCACCTAAAATAGGTCCAGAAAAATATTTTTTGAAATTTTTTTAACCCATTTGAAGGTAAGTGAAAATTTTCTAGGGGGCCTAGCTCGAAAATTTCTGAAATTTGTCATAATAGTAAACACCATTCGATAGCCCATTTAATCTCTACAAATATGGGCAAAAAAAAACTTTCCACTCCAGGCAACACCCTGGCGAGCTACAGGCCGGGACTGAAGTGTCCCGCCTACCTTAAATTTTTTGAAAAAATAAAAAATTTTCCTCCAAAAGTATTTTTAAACGATAGCCCATCAAAAACGGATGCTTGAAAGTGGTCTTCGCTTATTTTAAAAAATCGTTAAAAATTCATACAGCCCCAAACGTGCAAAACCTGCAACCCCCCCTAGCTCGGAAATTTTCAAAATTTTCAAAATTTTTTTTCTGAAAAAATCGGGCTCCTAAATCGCTACATTGCGCCTGTGACCGCTATCTTTATATAAATTAGCGCCAGAGAGTTATAGCCGATACACTCAAACGGGTCGAAAAAAATTTTAATTTTTAGCCAAGGCTGCAGGCCAGGGGGTTAGGGGTAGGGCTTAGGGTTCGCTGACTAAGTTATCGGGGACATTCCAACTTGTCCCCCTCCAAGCAGGTGCTAAGCCCTCCTGGTCCAAAGAAAAATTTTCGTAACAGTGGGACTACGGTAATGACCCGCAACTCAGTTCCTGGCGCTGAACTGGCGCCCTAGAATTTTTTTCTATAGTTTTCCCGGATGCACCTCAAAAAGTTGTAAGACCAATGCACAACTTTTAGAGCACTCCCGGCCTTCGGCCGGGAGATTTCCTTTTTGAAGCCGAGTTGCCAAACCTATATAACATATATAGTAACTAGCGCCTATGTGCATGCGTGTTACTGTGTTCAAAGCGCTTCGCGCTTATCGAGCTTCGCTACCTAGGTCCGATTAATAGGGCCGAAAGTGTTCCAAGGTTCGGACCAACGGGTAGTGACTGAAATGAGTGTTCCAATGATTAGGGACTGAAAGTGTTCAAATGATTAGGGACTGAAAGTGTTCAAATGATTAGGGACTGAAAGTGTTCCAATGATTAGGGACTGAAAGTGTTCCAATGGTTAGAGACTGAGAGTGTTCCAATGATTAGGGATTGAAAGTGTTCCAATGATTAGAGACTGAGAGTGTTCCAATGATTAAGAACTGATGAGAGTGTTCCAATGATTAGGGACTGAAAGTGTTCAAATGATTAGGGACTGAAAGTGTTCCAATGATTAGGGACTGAAAGTGTTCCAATGGTTAGAGACTGAGAGTGTTCCAATGATTAGGGATTGAAAGTGTTCCAATGATTAGAGACTGAGAGTGTTCCAATGATTAAGAACTGATGAGAGTGTTCCAATGATTAGGGACTGAGAGTGTTCCAATGATTTGAGGGGACTGAGAGTGTTCCAATGATTAGGAACTGAGAGTGTTCCAATGATTAGGGGGGACTGAGAGTGTTCCAATGATTAGGGGGGACTGAGAGTGTTCCAATGATTAGGGGGGACTGAGAGTGTTCCAATGATTAAAGAATGTTACAATGATTAGAGAGTGTCCCAATGATTAGGGACTAAAAGTGTTAGAAAAAGATAAAAGACACATAAATTTTATTCAGAAGAAATGAATAAATATTAATTTGAAGGCATTAAAATTAATAAAAGGAACGCACTATTTTAATTTAAATAATTATTAACATTAATTTGTATTAAAATTTACTTCAAAAATTGGTTTGTTGATAATTATAAATTTTATTTAAAAGCAGGAATAAATACACCTGATAATTTTCATTAAATAAATTTTAAAGAGAATTGTTTATATTTTAATTTATTATAAATTTAATAATATATGCAAAGAATTAAAGCAAATAAAATAATAATAAACCATTTGAGTGTGGTGATCTGAACCTTCCCTCCCCCACTCCCCACCCCCTCCCTCCCCCCCAGAATCCATTTTTACGCATGGATTCCGGGACTTTATCGGAGTCAAACTTAAAATCTGATTTGATATTCGTGATCAGCGTCGAAAATAGGCTTAGAAAAGTGGGATTTGATAAATTTTTGGGTAAAAAATTTTTGAAAAAAATTTCAAAAGGGTACCCCCTATGGTCCGGATTTCCAAAGGCAGTTTTTGAGCCATAACTTTTTTTAAGAAAGAGTTAGAAAGTGGGTCTAAAGGGCAATTCATAAGAGATAAAAATTAGTAATTTTTCTATGAAAAAAAATTTTGGAAATTTCAATTCTGAAAATAGTTATGAATTTTTTTCTGAAAATTGAAAAATTTTCACAAATTTAGACCTAACTTTTTTCTTTTTCGTAAACGAATTCCCAAATAAATTGTATAAAATCCCCCATTTTTTTCTGTATTTTAAGCACTTTATTTAAAAAAAATTGGTCCATAACCAATTTAGTTATGAATTTTTAAATATATACCCAAAATTCCGAGGCCAAAAAAATGGTCGATTTTTCAAAAATTTTTAAGCACCCCAAAAAAATTTTTAAACATAAAAATAAGTAGATATTCGTGATCAGTGCCTAAAATAGGCCCAAAAAAATATTTTTTGAAATTTTTTTGACCCCTTTGAAGGTAGGTGAAAATATTCGAGGGGGCCTAGCTCGAAAATTTCTGAAAATTTTTCAACATATGTAACACCGTTCGATAGCCCATTTAATTCTCTACAAATATTGACAAAAAAACTTTTCACTCCAAGCACCACCCAACGAGCTATAGCCCCAGGACTGAAGTGTCCCGCCTACCTTAAAATTTTTTGAAAAAATAAAAAAATTTCCAAAATTATTTTTAAACGATATCCCATCAAAAACGGATGCTTGAAAGTGGTCTCCGCTTATTTTTAAAAAATCGTTAAAAATTCATATAAGCCAAAATGTGCAAAACCTTTAACCCCCCCTAGCTCGGAAATTTTTGAAAATTTTTGAAAAATTTTTTTTCAAAAAAATCGAGCATCAAAACTTACACATTGCGCCTGTGGCCGCCATCCTTATATCAGTTAGCGCCAGAAAGTTATAGCCGATACACTCAAACGGGTCGAAAAAAATTTAAATTTTTAGGAATTTCTGCAGACCAGGGGGTTAGAGGTAGGGCTTAGGGTTCGCTGGCAAAGTTTTCGGGGACATTCCAACTTAGGGCCCTCACGGCGGAAATTTTTTGATCCCGGTCCAAAGAAAAATTTTCGTAGAACTGAGAGTGCGCGAATGACCCGCAACTCAGTCCCTGGGACTCACCTGGCCGCCTAGGCCAAATTTCCTTATTTTTCCCGGATGCCCCGTCAAAAGTTGTAAGACCCATGCACAACTTTTAGAGCACTCCCGGCCTTCGGCCGGGAGATTTTGTTTTTTGAAACGAAACTCCTTGTCTATATAACGTATATAGTAACTAGCGGGGGCGTACATGCGTGTTACTGTATTCAAAGCGCTTCGCGCTTATCGAGCTTCGCTACCTAGGTCCGATCAAAAAGTTGGGCGGAAAGTGTTCCAATGATTAGGAACTGAGAGTGTTCCAATGATTAGGAACTGAAAATGTTCATGGGGATTGAGAGTGTTCCAATGATTAGGGACTGAGAGTGTTCCAATGATTAGGGACTGAAAGTGTTCCAATGATTAGATACTAAGAGTGTTCCAATGATTAGGGACTGAGAGTGTTCCAATGATTAGGGGGGACTAAGAGTGTTCCAATGATTAGGGACTGAAAGTGTTCCAATGATTAGATACTAAGAGTGTTCCAATGATTAGGGACTGAGAGTGTTCCAATGATTAGGGGGGACTAAGAGTGTTCCAATGATTAGGGACTGAAAGTGTTCCAATGATTAGATACTAGAAGTGTTCCAATGATTAGGAACTGAAAATGTTCATGGGGATTGAGAGTGTTCCAATGATTAGAGGGGACTGAAAGTGTTTGAATGATTAGGGACTGAAAGTGTTCCAATGATTAGATACTAAGAGTGTTCCAATGATTATGAACTGAGAGTGTTCCAATGATTAGGACTGAGAGTGTTCCAACGATTAGGGACTGAAAGTGTTCCAATGATTAGATACTAAGAGTGTTCCAATGATCAGAGAGTGTTCCAATGATTAGGGTCGGAGAGTGTTCCAACGATTAGGGACTGAGAGTGTTCCAATGATTAGGGACTGAAAGTGTTTGAATGATTAGGGACTGAGAGTGTTCCAATGATTATGAACTGAGAGTGTTCCAATGATTAGGGACTGAAAGTGTTTGAATGATTAGGGACTGAGAGTGTTCCAATGATTAGAGGGGACTGAGAGTGTTCCAATGATTAGGGACTGAGAGTGTTCCAATGATTAGGGTCGGAGAGTGTTCCAATGATTAGGGACTGAAAGTGTTTGAATGATTAGGGACTGAGAGTGTTCCAATGATTAGAGGGGACTGAGAGTGTTCCAATATTAGGGACTGAGAGTGTTCCAATGATTAGGGACCTGAAAGGTTTGAATGATTAGGACTGAAAGTGTTTGAATGATTAGGGACGAGAGTGTTCCAATGATTAGAGGGGCTGAGAGTGTTCCAATGATTAGAGGGGACTGAAAGTGTTTGAAATGATATTAGGGACTGAGAGTGTGTCAATGATTAGAGGGACTGAGAGTGTTCCAATGATTAGGAACTGAGATTGTTCCAATGATTAGGGACTGAAAGTGTTTGAATGATTAGGGACTGAAAGTGTTTGAATGATTAGGGACTGAGAGTGTTCCAATGATTAGAGGGGACTGAGAGTGTTCCAATGATTAGGGACTGAGAGTGTTTCCAATGATTAGGGACTGAAAGTGTTTGAATGATTAGGGGCTGAGAGTGTTCCAATGATTGAGGGGACGAGAGTGTTCCAATGATTAGGAACTGAGAGTGTTCCAATGATTAGGGACTGAAAGTGTTTGAATGATTAGGGACTGAAAGTGTTTGAATGATTAGGGACTGAGAGTGTTCCAATGATTAGAGGGGACTGAGAGTGTTCCAATGATTAGGAACTGAGAGTGTTCCAATGATTAGGGACTGAGAGTGTTCCAATGATTAGGGACTGAGAGTGTTCCAATGATTAGGGACTGAGAGTGTTCCAATGATTAGGAACTGAGAGTGTTCCAATGATTAGGGACTGAAAGTGTTTGAATGATTAGGGACTGAAAGTGTTTGAATGATTAGGGACTGAGAGTGTTCCAATGATTAGAGGGGACTGAGAGTGTTCCAATGATTAGGAACTGAGAGTGTTCCAATAATTAGGAACTGAGAGTGTTCCAATGATTAGAGGGGACTGAGAGTGTTCCAATGATTAGGAACTGAGAGTGTTCCAATGATTAGGGACTGAAAGTGTTTGAATGATTAGGGACTGAAAGTGTTTGAATGATTAGGGACTGAGAGTGTTCCAATAATTAGGAACTGAGAGTGTTCCAATGATTAGAGGGGACTGAGAGTGTTCCAATGATTAGGAACTGAGAGTGTTCCAATGATTAGGGACTGAAAGTGTTTGAATGATTAGGGACTGAAAGTGTTTGAATGATTAGGGACTGAGAGTGTTCCAATGATTAGGGACTGAGAGTGTTCCAATGATTAGAGGGGACTGAGAGTGTTCCAATGATTAGATACTAAGAGTGTTCCAATGATTAGGAACTGTGAGTGTTCCAATGATTAGGGATTGAGAGTGTTCCAATGATTAGGGATTGAGAGTGTTCCAATGATTAGGGATTGAGAGTGTTCCAATGATTAGATACTAAGAGTGTTCCAATGATTATGGGAATGAGAGTGTTCCAATGATTAGATACTAAGAGTGTTCCAATGATTAGGAACTGAGAGTATTCCAATGATCAGAGAGTGTTCCAATGATTAGATACTAAGAGTGTTCCAATGATTAGATACTAAGAGTGTTCCAATGATTAGATACTAAGAGTGTTCCAATGATTAGATACTAAGAGTGTTCCAATGATTAGAGGGGACTGAAAGTGTATTAGGAACTGAGAGTGTTCCAATGATCAGAGAGTGTTCCAACGATTAGGGACTGAAAGTGTTCCAATGATCAGAGAGTGTTCCAATGATCAGAGAGTGTTCCAATGATTAGGAACTGTGAGTGTTCCAATGATTAGATACTAAGAGTGTTCCAATGATCAGAGAGTGTTCCAACGATTAGGGACTGAAAGTGTTCCAATGATTAGATACTAAGAGTGTTCCAATGATCAGAGAGTGTTCCAATGATCAGAGAGTGTTCCAATGATTAGAGGGGACTGAAAGTGTTTGAATGATTAGGGACTGAAAGTGTTTGAATGATTAGGGACTGAAAGTGTTCCAATGATTAGGGACTGAAAGTGTTCCAATGATTAGGGACTGAGAGTGTTCCAATGATCAGAGAGTGTTCCAACGATTAGGGACTGAAAGTGTTTGAATGATTAGGGACTGAAAGTGTTTGAATGATTAGGGACTGAAAGTGTTCCAATGATTATGAACTGAGAGTGTTCCAATGATTATGGGAATGAGAGTGTTCCAACGATTAGAGGGGACTGAGATTGTTCCAATGATTATGGGAATGAGAGTGTTCCAACGATTAGGGACTGAAAGTGTTTGAATGATTAGGGACTGAAAGTGTTCCAATGATTATGAACTGAGAGTGTTCCAACGATTAGGGACTGAAAGTGTTCCAATGATCAGAGAGTGTTCCAATGATTAGGGTCGGAGAGTGTTCCAATGATTAGGAACTGTGAGTGTTCCAATGATTATGAACTGAGAGTGTTCCAATGATTAGATACTAAGAGTGTTCCAATGATTAGAGGGGACTGAGATTGTTCCAATGATTATGAACTGAGAGTGTTCCAATGATTAGATACTAAGAGTGTTCCAATGATCAGAGAGTGTTCCAATGATTAGATACTAAGAGTGTTCCAATGATCAGAGAGTGTTCCAATGATTAGATACTAAGAGTGTTCCAATGATTAGGGTCGGAGAGTGTTCCAACGATTAGAGGGGACTGAAAGTGTTCCAATGATTATGAACTGAGAGTGTTCCAATGATCAGAGAGTGTTCCAATGATTAGGAACTGAGAGTATTCCAATGATCAGAGAGTGTTCCAATGATCAGAGAGTGTTCCAATGATTAGGGACTGAAAGTGTTCCAATGATTATGAACTGAGAGTGTTCCAATGATTAGGAACTGTGAGTGTTCCAATGATTAGGGACTGAAAGTGTTCCAATGATTAGGGGGGACTAAGAGTGTTCCAATGATTAGGGACTGAAAGTGTTCCAATGATTAGGAACTGAGAGTATTCCAATGATCAGAGAGTGTTCCAATGATTAGGGTCGGAGAGTGTTCCAATGATTAGGGACTGAAAGTGTATTAGGAACTGAGAGTGTTCCAATGATCAGAGAGTGTTCCAATGATCAGAGAGTGTTCCAACGATTAGGGACTGAGAGTGTTCCAACGATTAGGGACTGAAGTGTCCCGCCTACCTTAAAATTTTTGAAAAAATAAAAATTTTTCCAAAATTTTCACCAATCGATAGAGCACCCAAAATGGGTGCTTGAAAGTGGTCTCCGTATATTTTTAAAAAATCGTTAAAAATTCATATAAGCCAAAATGTGCAAAACCTTTAACCCCCCCTAGCTCGAAAATTTTTGAAAATTTTTCAAAATTTTTTTTTGCCCGCCATTATAGCTCCAAAAGCGCTACATTGCGCCTGTGATCACCATTCCGATCCACCCATTCCCCAGCCCGGCATTCACATGGCGCTCAAATTCACCATCTTGGGGCTGAAAATGTTGCCAAAGCTGCAGGCCTGCACGTTAAGGGTAGCGCTTAGGTGTCGCTGGCAAACTTTTCAGGGACAGTCCAACTTAGTTTCCTACCAGCAGAAATTTTTCGATCCGGGTTAAAAGAAAAATTTTCGTAGAACTGAGAGTGTTCCAATGATTAGGGACTGAGAGTGTTCCAATGATTAGGGACTGAAAGTGTTCCAATGATTAGAGACTGAGAGTGTTCCAATGATTAGGAACTGAGAGTGTTCCAATGATTAGGGGGGACTAAGAGTGTTCCAATGATTAGATACTAAGAGTGTTCCAATGATTAGGGACTGAAAGTGTTCCAATGATTAGGGACTGAGAGTGTTCCAATGATTAGGGACTGAGAGTGTTCCAATGATTAGGGACTGAAAGTGTTCCAATGATTAGGGACTGAAAGTGTTCCAATGATTAGATACTAAGAGTGTTCCAATGATTAGGGACTGAAAGTGTTCCAATGATTAGATACTAAGAGTGTTCCAATGATTAGAGACTGAGAGTGTTCCAATGATTAGGAACTGAGAGTGTTCCAATGATTAGGGACTGAAAGTGTTCCAATGATTAGATACTAAGAGTGTTCCAATGATTAGATACTAAGAGTGTTCCAATGATTAGATACTAAGAGTGTTCCAATGATTAGATACTAAGAGTGTTCCAATGATTAGGGACTGAGAGTGTTCCAATGATTAGGGACTGAAAGTGTTCCAATGATTAGGAACTGAGAGTGTTCCAATGATTAGGAACTGAGAGTGTTCCAATGATTAGGAACTGAGAGTGTTCCAATGATTAGATACTAAGAGTGTTCCAATGATTAGAGACTGAGAGTGTTCCAATGATTAGGGACTGAAAGTGTTCCAATGATTAGATACTAAGAGTGTTCCAATGATTAGGGACTGAAAGTGTTCCAATGATTAGGGACTGAAAGTGTTCCAATGATTAGATACTAAGAGTGTTCCAATGATTAGGGACTGAAAGTGTTCCAATGATTAGGGACTGAAAGTGTTCCAATGATTAGAGGGGACTGAGAGTGTTCCAATGATTAGGGACTGAGAGTGTTCCAATGATTAGATACTAAGAGTGTTCCAATGATTAGGGACTGAAAGTGTTCCAATGATTAGGAACTGAGAGTGTTCCAATGATCAGAGACTGAGAGTGTTCCAATGATTAGAGAGTGTTCCAATGATTAGAGATGAAGAGTGTTCCAATGATTAGATACTAAGAGTGTTCCAATGATTAGGGACTGAAAGTGTTCCAATGATTAGAGATGAAGAGTGTTCCAATGATTAGATACTAAGAGTGTTCCAATGATTAGGAACTGAGAGTGTTCAAATGATTAGAGAGTGTTCCAATGATTAGGGGGGACTAAGAGTGTTCCAATGATCAGAGATTGAGAGTGTTCCAATGATTAGAGAGTGTTCCAATGATTAGGGGGGACTAAGAGTGTTCCAATGATTAGAGAGTGTTCCAATGATTAGAGACTGAGAGTGTTCCAATGATTAGGGACTGAAAGTGTTCCAATGATTAGAGACTGAGAGTGTTCAAATGATTAGAGAGTGTTCCAATGATTAGGGACTGAGAGTGTTCCAATGATTAGGAACTGAGAGTGTTCCAATGATTAGGGACTGAAAGTGTTCCAATGATTAGGGACTGAAAGTGTTCCAATGATTAGGAACTGAGAGTGTTCAAATGATTAGAGAGTGTTCCAATGATTAGGAACTGAGAGTGTTCCAATGATTAGAGAGTGTTCCAATGATTAGGGACTGAAAGTGTTCCAATGATTAGAGAGTGTTCCAATGATTAGAGAGTGTTCCAATGATTAGGGACTGAAAGTGTTCCAATGATTAGGAACTGAGAGTGTTCCAATGATTAGAGAGTGTTCCAATGATTAGATACTAAGAGTGTTCCAATGATTAGAGAGTGTTCCAATGATTAGATACTAAGAGTGTTCCAATGATTAGGGGGGACTAAGAGTGTTCCAATGATTAGAGAGTGTTCCAATGATTAGAGAGTGTTCCAATGATTAGGGACTGAAAGTGTTCCAATGATTAGATACTAAGAGTGTTCCAATGATTAGAGATGAAGAGTGTTCCAATGATTAGGGACTGAAAGTGTACTTATTTTATGCAATCATGATCCACAACCAATTTAGCTATTGAATTTTTTAAATATATCACTCGAATTTCCCGAGGCCAAAAAACTGGTCGAATTTTTCAAAAATTTTTTAGCAACCCCCAAAATTTTTCAGCACAGGAAACTAAGTTGATATTCGTGATCAGCGCATCAAACTAGGTCCAGAAAATATTTTTGAAATTTTGTTTGATCCCTTTGAAGGTAGGTGAAAATTTTCGAGGGGGACTAGCTCGGAAATCTCTGAAAATCTTTTCAACATATGTAAAACCGTTCGATAGCCCAGTTAATTCTCTACACATCTGGGGTTAAAAAAAACATATCACTCCAGGCCACTCCCCTGGCGAGTTACAGGCCCCGCGGGACTGAAGTGTCCCGCCTACCTTAAAATTTTTTGAAAAAATAAAAATTTTTCCAAAATTATTTTTAAACGATAGCCCATCAAAAACGGATGCTTGAAAGTGGTCTCCGCTTATTTTTAAAAAATCGTTAAAAATTCATATAAGCCAAAACGGCAAAACCTGTAACCCCCCCTAGCCTCGAGAAAATTTTTTGAAAAATTTTCAAATTTTTTTTGCCCGCCATTATAGCTCCAAAAGCGCTACATTGCGCCTGTGATCACCATTCCGATCCACCCATTCCCCCAGCCCGGCATTTTTCACATGGCGCTCAAATTCACCATCTTGGGGCCTGAAAATGTTGCCAAAGCTTCAGGCCTGCACGTTTAAGGGTAGCGACTTAGGTGTTCGCTGGCTAAAGTTTTTTTTCAGGGGTACGTCCAACTTAGTTTCCTACCAGCAGGAAATTTTTCGTCGGGTTAAAAGAAAAATTTTCGTAGAAGATAGACTGCGCGAAAGACCCGCAAATCGGTTCCTGGCGCTCATGGGCGCCCCTGATTTTTTTTCTATAGTTTTCCCGGATTCTACGCAAAAAGTTGTAAGACCTTTCCACAAAATTCAGACCCCCCCTGGTCCACAGAAAAGAGCCTTAATTTTTTCTAACGAAACTCCTTACCTATATAACGTATATATAACTAGCGGGTGCGTACATGCGTGTTACTGTATTCAAAGCGCTTCGCGCTTATCGAGCTTCGCTACCTAGGTCCGATAAATAAGGCCAAAAGTGTTCCAATGATCAGAGATTGAGAGTGTTCCAATGATTAGAGATGAAGAGTGTTCCAATGATTAGAGATGAAGAGTGTTCCAATTATTAGGGACTGAGAGTGTTCCAATGATTGGGGAATGAGTTTATAAGATTATTTATTTAAATATAAGAAATCTGAAGAAAAAACCAATAAAACAATGAAATGGATATTTTTTCAATTTTTATTTTAATAATTTCTATATAGAAAGATAGAACGAAATGCACACATCTTTTGCACTCAAATAAATAATGATTTTTTAAACAAAATTGTGTCTTACAAATTAGATAGAATTTAAATATAATTTTAAGTTTATAAATGATATAAAAGTGCAAAGAAAATAATTAAAAACAATTTCGAAAATGGTAAAATTCCAAATAAAAGAATAATAAACATTTGAGTGTGGTGATCTAAGCCTTCCCTCCCCCCTCCCCCCACCCCCAGAATCCACGTTTACGTATGGATTCAGAGCCTTTAACGGAGTCAAAACTAAAATCTGATTACATATTCGTGATCAGCGACCCAAATAGGCTTAGAAAAGTGTTTTAAAATAAAAATTAACTAAAAAAAATTTTGAAAAAATTTTCAAAAGGGTACCCCCTATGGTCCGGATTTCCAAAAGCAGTTTTCGGGCTATAACTTTCTTTAAGTAAGAGATTGAAAGATAGTCTAAAGGACAATTGAGTAGAACTTAAAATTAGCAATTTTTATGTGAAAAGTAATTTTGAAATTTTCGATTCTGAAAAAAGTTATGAATTTTTTTCTGAAAATTCGTAAATTTTCAGAAACTTGGACCTAACTTTTTTTCTACTTATAATTGAAATCCCAATAAATGGATAAAATCAGCCGTATTTTTCTGCATTTTCTCAAACTTTATTTTATGCAAATCAGTCCACAACCAATTATGCTATGAATTTTTAAATATATCCTCGAATTTCCGAGGCCAAAAAAATGGTCGATTTTTCAAAATTTTTTAAGCACCCCAAAATTTTTTAGCACAAAACTAATATGATATTCGTGATCAGCGCATAAAATAGGCCAGAAAAATATTTTTTGAAATTTTTTTGACTCATTTGAAGGTAGGTGAAAATTTTCGAGGGGGCCTAGCTCGGAAATCTCTGAAAATCTTTCAACATATGTAACACCGTTCGATAGCCCATTTAATTCTCTACAAATCTGGGTAAAAAAAACAATCACTCCAGGCACCCCCTGGCGAGTTACAGGCCCGGGACTGAAGTGTCCCGCCCTACCTTAAAATTTTTTGAAAAAATAAAAATTTTTCCAAAATTCTTTTTTAACGATAGCCCATCAAAAATGGGTGCTTGAAAGTGGTCTCCGTTTATTTTTAAAAAATCGTTAAAAATTCATATAAGCCTAAAACCGAAAAACCTGTAACCCCCCCTAGCTCGAAAATTTTTGGAAATTTTTCAAATTTTTTTTTGCCCGCCATTAGAGCTCCAAAGGTTCTACATTGCGCCTGTGAACATCATTCCGATCCACCCATTCCCCAGCCCGGCATTCAGCTCGGGCTCAAATTCACCATCTTGGGGCTGAAAATGTTGCCAAAGCTGCAGGCCTGCACGTTAGGGATAGTGCTTAAGTGTCGCTGGTAAAGTTTTTAGGGATACTCCAACTTAGTTTCCTACCAGCAGAAATTTTTTGATCCCGGTTAAAAGAAAAATTTTCGTAGAACTAAGACTACGCGAATGACCCGCAACTCGGTTCCTGGCGCTCATATGGCGCCCTAGAATTTTTTTCTATAGTTTTCCCGGATTCTACGCAAAAAGTTGTAAGACCTTTCCACAAAATTCAGACCCCCCCTGGTCCACAGAAAAGAGCCTTAATTTTTTCTAACGAAACTCCTTACCTATATAACGTATATATAACTAGCGGGGGCGTACATGCGTGTTACTGTATTCAAAGCGCTTCGCGCTTATCGAGCTTCGCTACCTAGGTATGTACCACGGTGATTGGAAAATGTACAATTACGAGATGATTAGGTACTGAGTGTGTTCCAATGATTATGAGAGTGTTGTGTTTAATAAAAATTATATTAAAAATTGGCAGAATTTAATTTTGATTTTAAGTTTAAAAAAATATATTAAAAAAAGAGAAATAAAAAATATGATCTTTTTTATATAATTAAAAGTAAATTAAATCATTTTAATTTAAAAATTCGCTTTTTATTTATTTAAATTATCTAAAAAAATAAGTATATAATTTACAAACACTAAAATTAACTAAAGGAATTTATTTTTGTTTTTTTAATTAGTGTTTTTAATTTGCATAAATAAATAAATAAATTTGGGGTTTTATTAAATAAAATTTATTTTAATAGATATATTAAAAGAAAAAGGAATAAAAGAATAGAAACCCATTTGAGTGTGGTGATCTGAACCTTCCCTCTCCCCTCCCCCACCCCCACCCACCCCCTCCCAGCCGCTCAGAATCCACATAAACGCAGGGATTCAGAGACTTTAACGGAGTCAAAATGAAAATCTGATCAGATATTCGTGATCAGCGACCCAAATAGGCTTAGAAAAGTGTTTTTAAATAAATTTTTGACGAAAAAATTTTTCAAAAAAATTTCAATAGGGTACCCCCTATGGTCCGGATTTCCAAAAGCAGTTTTTGGGCCCTAATTTTTTTTTAGAAAATGATAGAATGAGGTCGTAAAGGGAATAAGTGTAGAGCTAAAAATTAGCAATTTTTCTATGGGAAGAAATTTTGGAAATTTCTATTCTGAAAAAAGTTATGAATTTTTTTCTGAAAATTCGAAAATTTTCAGAAATTCGGACCTAACTTTTTTCTTACTCATAATTGAAATCCCTAATTAATTGCATAAAATTCGCCGTATTTTTCTGCATTTAATGAGCTTTGGTTTGCAATAAATTGATCCAAACAAATTAAGTTATGATTTTTTAAATATATCACCAAATTCCGAGGCCAAAAAAATGGCCGATTTTTCAAAAATTTTTTGCAACCCCCAAAATTTTTCAAACAGAAAACTAAGTTGATATTCGTGATCAGCGCATGAAATAGGTCCAGAAAAATATTTTTTGAAATTTTTTTGACCCCTTTGAAGGTAGGTCAAAATTTTCGAGGGGGCCTAGCTCGAAAATTTCTTAAAATTTTTCAACATATGTAACCCCGTTCGATAGCCCATTTAATTCTCTACAAATCTGGGTAAAAAAAACTTTTCACTCCAGGCACCCCCTGGCGAGTTACAGGCCCGGGACTGAAGTGTCCCGCCTACCTTAAAATTTTTTGAAAAAATAAAAAATTTTCCAAAATTCTTTTTAAACTATAGCCCATCAAAAATGGCTGCTTGGAAGTGCTTTCCGTATATTTTTGAAAAATCGTTAAAAATTCGTACAGCCCCAAACGTGCAAAACCTGTAACCCCCCCTAGCTCGAAAATTTTTGAAAATTTTTCAAATTTTTTTTTGCCCGCCATTATAGCTCCAAAAGCGCTACATTGCGCCTGTGATCACCATTCCGATCCACCCATTCCCCAGCCCGGCATTCACATGGCGCTCAAATTCACCATCTTGGGGCTGAAAATGTTGCCAAAGCTGCAGGCCTGCACGTTAAGGGTAGCGCTTAGGTGTCGCTGGCAAACTTTTCAGGGACAGTCCAACTTAGTTTCCTACCAGCAGAAATTTTTCGATCCGGGTTAAAAGAAAAATTTTCGTAGAAGATAGACTGCGCGAAAGACCCGCAAATCGGTTCCTGGCGCTCATGTGGCGCCCCTGATTTTTTTTCTATAGTTTTCCCGGATTCTACGCAAAAAGTTGTAAGACCTTTCCACAAAATTCAGACCCCCCCTGGTTCCACAGAAAAGAGCCTTAATTTTTTCTAACGAAACTCCTTACCTATATAACGTATATATAACTAGCGCCCTGCGTGCACGCGTGGGTACCTGTATTCAAAGCGCTTCGCGCTTATCGAGCTTCGCTACCTAGGTCCGACCAATAGGGCCCAAAGTGTTCCAACGGATAGGGACTGAAAAGTGTTCCAATGGTTAGGGAGTGTTTCCAATGATCAGAGACTGAGAGTGTTCAAATGATTAGAGACTGAGAGTGTTCCAATGATCAGAGACTGAGAGAGTGTTCAATGATTCGAGAGTGTTCCAATGATTAGGGACTGAAAGTGTTCCAATGATTAGGGACTGAAAGTGTTCCAATGATTAGGAACTGAGAGTGTTCAAATGATTAGAGAGTGTTCCAATGATTAGGAACTGAGAGTGTTCAAATGATTAGAGACTGAGAGTGTTCCAACGTTCAAATTTTGATCAGAAATACAGTTATTATAAAAGGTTCACAAATTTAATTATAAGAAATTAATAAATATTTCTTTAATTTTATTTTTTTATGAAATTTGACGAAGTTTAATTATAAAGTTTAACAAAAAAAGTCTAAAAGAAAATAAGCAATAAAAATTTTGGAAATTTATTTTAAATTTAATAGATATATTAAAAGAAAAAAGGACTATTTGAGTGTGATGATCTGAACCTCCTCCCTCCTCCCTCCCCCCACCCCCAGAATCCACGTTTACGTATGGATTCAGAGCCTTTAACGGAGTCAAAACTAAAATCTGATTAGATATTCGTGATCAGCGTCGAAAATAGGCTTAGAAAAGTGTTTTAAAATAAAAATTAACTAAAAAAATTTTGAAAAAATTTTCAAAAGGGTACCCCCTATGGTCCGGATTTCCAAAAGCAGTTTTCGGGCTATAACTTTCTTTAAGTAAGAGATTGAAAGATAGTCTAAAGGACAATTGAGTAGAACTTAAAATTAGCAATTTTTATGTGAAAAGTAATTTTGAAATTTTCGATTCTGAAAAAAGTTATGAATTTTTTTCTGAAAATTCGTAAATTTTCAGAAACTTGGACCTAACTTTTTTTCTACTTATAATTGAAATCCCAATAAATTGGATAAAATCAGCCGTATTTTTCTGCATTTTCTCAACTTTATTTTATGCAAATCAGTCCACAACCAATTATGCTATGAATTTTTAAATATATCCTCGAATTTCCGAGGCCAAAAAAATGGTCGATTTTTCAAAATTTTTTAAGCAACCCCAAAAATTTTTTAGCACAAAACTAATATGATATTCGTGATCAGCGCATAAAATAGGTCCCAGAAAAATATTTTTTGAAATTTTTTTGACCCTTTGAAGGTAGGTGAAAATTTTCGAGGGGGCCTAGCTCGAAAATTTCTGAAAATTTTTCAACATAATAACACCGATTCGATAGCCCGTTAAATTCTCTACAAAAATGGACTAAAAAAACTTTCCACTCCAGGCACCCCCTGGGAAGTTACAGGCCCGGGACTGAACCGTCCCGCCTACCCTAAAAATTTTTGAAAAAATAAAAATTTTTCAAAAATATTTTTAAACTATAGCCCATCAAAAATGGCTGCTTGGAAGTGCTTTCCGTATATTTTTGAAAAATCGTTAAAAATTCGTACAGCCCCAAACGTGCAAAACCTGTAACCCCCCCTAGCTCGAAAATTTTTGAAAATTTTTCAAATTTTTTTTTGCCCGCCATTATAGCTCCAAAAGCGCTACATTGCGCCTGTGATCACCATTCCGATCCACCCATTCCCCAGCCCGGCATTCACATGGCGCTCAAATTCACCATCTTGGGGCTGAAAATGTTGCCAAAGCTGCAGGCCTGCACGTTAAGGGTAGCGCTTAGGTGTCGCTGGCAAACTTTTCAGGGACAGTCCAACTTAGTTTCCTACCAGCAGAAATTTTTCGATCCGGGTTAAAAGAAAAATTTTCGTAGAAGATAGACTGCGCGAAAGACCCGCAAATCGGTTCCTGGCGCTCATGTGGCGCCCCTGATTTTTTTTCTATAGTTTTCCCGGATTCTACGCAAAAAGTTGTAAGACCTTTCCACAAAATTCAGACCCCCCCTGGTCCACAGAAAAGAGCCTTAATTTTTTCTAACGAAACTCCTTACCTATATAACGTATATATAACTAGCGCCTGCGTGCACTGCGTGGTTACTGTATTCAAAGCGCTTCGCGCTTATCGAGCTTCGCTACCTAGGTCCGACCAATAGGGCCCAAAGTGTTCCAACGGATAGGGACTGAAAGTGTTCCAATGGTTAGGGAGTGTTCCAATGATCAGAGACTGAGAGTGTTCAAATGATTAGAGACTGAGAGTGTTCCAATGATCAGAGACTGAGAGAGTGTTTCAATGATTCGAGAGTGTTCCAATGATTAGGGACTGAAAGTGTTCGAAAGATTAGAGACTGAGAGTGTTCAAATGATTAGAGAGTGTTCCAACGTTCAAATTTTGATCAGAAATACAGTTATTATAAAAGGTTCACAAATTTAATTATAAGAAATTAATAAATATTTCTTTAATTTTATTTTTTTATGAAATTTGACGAAGTTTAATTATAAAGTTTAACAAAAAAAGTCTAAAAGAAAATAAGCAATAAAAATTTTGGGAAATTTATTTTAAATTTAATAGATATATTTAAAAGAAAAAAGGACTATTTGAGTGTGATGATCTGAACCTCCTCCCTCCTCCCTCCCCCCACCCCCTCCCCCCCACCCCTTCCCCCACCCCTTCCCCCACCCCTCCCCCTCCCCCGACCCCCTCCACCCACCCCCTCCCCTCTGCCCAGAATCCGCATTTACGCATGGATTCAGAGACTTTAACGGAGTCCAAACTAAAATCTGATTAGATATTCGTGATCAGCGTTCCAAATAGGCTTAATAAACATAATTTAAATATGTTTTGGGGTAAAAAAATTTTGAAAAATTTTTTAATAGGGTACCCCCTATGGTCCGGATTTCTAAAAGCAGTTTTTGGGCTCTAACTTTTTTTAAAAAAGAGTTAGAAATAGGGATTAAAGGGTAAATCAGGAGAGCTAAAAATTAGCAATTTTTTTTTGAAAAGACATTTTCGAAATTTCAATTCTGAAAAAAGTTATGAATTTTTTTCTGAAAATTCGAAAATTTGCAAAAATTGGGACCTAACTTTTTTTTAACTCATAATTAAAATGCGTTATAAATTGCATAAAATTCCCCGTATTTTTCTGCATTTTATGCAATTTATTTTATAAAAAATGATCCACACCCGATAAAGTTATGAATTTTTAAATATTACCCCGAATTTCAGAGGCCAAAAAAATGGCCGATTTTTCCAAAATTTTTAAGTACCACCAAAATTCTTTAATCCCAAAACTAATGTGATATTCGTGATCAGCGCATAAAATAGGTCCAGAAAAATATTTTTTGAAATTTTTTTGACCCTTTTTAAGGCAGGTGAAAATTTTCGAGGGGGCCTAGCTCGAAAATTTCTGAAAATTTTTTAACCTAATAAACACGATTCGATAGCCCGTTAAATTCTCTACAAAAATGGACTAAAAAAACTTTCCACTCCAGGCACCCCCTGGGAAGTTACAGGCCCGGGACTGAACCGTCCCGCCTACCCTAAAAAATTTTTGAAAAAATAAAAAATTTTTCAAAAATATTTTTAAACTATAGCCCATCAAAAATGGCTGCTTGGAAGTGCTTTCCGTATATTTTTGAAAAATCGTTAAAAATTCGTACAGCCCCAAACGTGCAAAACCTGTAACCCCCCCTAGCTCGAAAATTTTTGAAAATTTTTCAAATTTTTTTTTGCCCGCCATTATAGCTCCAAAAGCGCTACATTGCGCCTGTGATCACCATTCCGATCCACCCATTCCCCAGCCCGGCATTCACATGGCGCTCAAATTCACCATCTTGGGGCTGAAAATGTTGCCAAAGCTGCAGGCCTGCACGTTAAGGGTAGCGCTTAGGTGTCGCTGGCAAACTTTTCAGGGACAGTCCAACTTAGTTTCCTACCAGCAGAAATTTTTCGATCCGGGTTAAAAGAAAAATTTTCGTAGAAGATAGACTGCGCGAAAGACCCGCAAATCGGTTCCTGGCGCTCATGTGGCGCCCCTGATTTTTTTTCTATAGTTTTCCCGGATTCTACGCAAAAAGTTGTAAGACCTTTCCACAAAATTCAGACCCCCCCTGGTCCACAGAAAAGAGCCTTAATTTTTTCTAACGAAACTCCTTACCTATATAACGTATATATAACTAGCGGGGGCGTACATGCGTGTTACTGTATTCAAAGCGCTTCGCGCTTATCGAGCTTCGCTACCTAGGTATGTCTCACGGTGATTGGAAAATGTACAACTACGAGATGATTAGGAACTGAGAGTGTTCCAATGATTAGGGAAAGAGAGTGTTCCAATGATTAGGAACTGAGAGTGTTCCAATGATTAGGGTCTGAAAGTGTTCCAATGATTAGGGACTAAAAGTGTTAGAAAAAGATAAGACACATAAATTTTATTCAGAAGAAATGAATAAATATTAATTTAAAGGCATTAAAATTAACAAAAGGAGCTCACTTCTTTAATTTAAATAATTATCAACTTTAATTTGTATTAAATTTATTTAAAAAATTGGTTTGTTGTTTATGTAAAATTATTTAAAAGGCAGTAATAAAAGACCTTATAATTTGCATTAAATAAAGGTAAAAGAGAATTCTTTATATTTTAATTTATAAATTTAATAATTATTAAATGAATCAAAGCAAATAAAATACGCTTCCGCTCCGAGTGCCGAAATTCCGAGTGCCGAATAGTGTAAATAATGTTCGAGTGCCGAAAAGGCCGAGTTCCGAATGATTTTTTTAAACAGACACTACTCTATAATCAAGGCTTAGTTTAGGTCTAAACTTTGGCATAGGCTTAAGCTTGACTAAGTCTAGGCTTTTATGTTTTCATTTTTTTAACAAAAGCCATTTTGGTTTTTTTGTGCCATTCGGAACTCGGAATTTTTTTTGTTTGTTCTATTCGGCACTCGGACCGGTAGCCATAAAATAATAATAAAACATTTGAGGGTGGTGATCTGAACCTTCCCTCCCCCCTCCCCCCCCCCCCGCCCCCCCCCCCCCCCACCCCCTCCCCCCTGCCCAGAATCCACTTTTACGCATGGATTCAGAGACTTTATCGGAGTCAAAATTAAAATCTGATCAGATATTCGTGATCAGCGTCGAAAATAGGCTTAGAAAAGTGGGATTTTAAAAATTTTTGAACTAAAAAATTTTCAAAAAAATTTCAATAGGGTACCCCCTATGGTCCGAAATTCCAAATGCAGTTTTTGGGCCATAACTTATTTTTGAAAAGAGGTAGAAAAATAATCCCAACTATATTAAATAGAGCTAAAAATTAGCAATTTTTTTTTGAAAAGACATTTTCGAAATTTCAATTCTGAAAAAAGTTATGAATTTTTTTCTGAAAATTCGAAAATTTGCAAAAATTGGGACCTAACTTTTTTTTAACTCATAATTAAAATGCGTTATAAATTGCATAAAATTCCCCGTATTTTTCTGCATTTTATGCAATTTATTTTATAAAAAATGATCCACACCCGATAAAGTTATGAATTTTTAAATATTACCCCGAATTTCAGAGGCCAAAAAAATGGCCGATTTTTCCAAAATTTTTAAGTACCACCAAAATTCTTTAATCCCAAAACTAATGTGATATTCGTGATCAGCGCATAAAATAGGTCCAGAAAAATATTTTTTGAAATTTTTTTGACCCCTTTGAAGGTAGGTGAAAATTTTCGAGGGGGCCTAGCTCGAAATTTCTGAAAATTTTTCAACATATGTAACACCAGTTCGATAGCCCATTTAATTCTCTACAAATCTGGGTAAAAAAAACATTCACTCCAGGCACCCCTGGCGAGTTACAGGCCCGGGACTGAAGTGTCCCGCCTACCTTAAAATTTTTTGAAAAAATAAAAATTTTTCCAAAATTCTTTTTTAACGATAGCCCATCAAAAATGGGTGCTTGAAAGTGGTCTCCGTTTATTTTTAAAAAATCGTTAAAAATTCATATAAGCCTAAAACCGAAAAACCTGTAACCCCCCCTAGCTCGAAAATTTTTGGAAATTTTTCAAATTTTTTTTTGCCCGCCATTAGAGCTCCAAAGGTTCTACATTGCGCCTGTGAACATCATTCCGATCCACCCATTCCCCAGCCCGGCATTCAGCTCGGGCTCAAATTCACCATCTTGGGGCTGAAAATGTTGCCAAAGCTGCAGGCCTGCACGTTAAGGGTAGCGCTTAGGTGTCGCTGGCAAACTTTTCAGGGACAGTCCAACTTAGTTTCCTACCAGCAGAAATTTTTCGATCCGGGTTAAAAGAAAAATTTTCGTAGAAGATAGACTGCGCGAAAGATCCGCAAATCGGTTCCTGGCGCTCATGTGGCGCCCCTGATTTTTTTTCTATAGTTTTCCCGGATTCTACGCAAAAAGTTGTAAGACCTTTCCACAAAATTCAGACCCCCCCTGGTCCACAGAAAAGAGCCTTAATTTTTTCTAACGAAACTCCTTACCTATATAACGTATATATAACTAGCGGGCTGCGTACATGCGTGTTACTGTATTCAAAGCGCTTCGCGCTTATCGAGCTTCGCTACCTAGGTCCGTACCAAGTATGGCCAAAGTGTTCCAATACGAGATAGGTACTGAGGTGTTTGAAGGTGTTCCACATGATTAGAGAGTGTTCCAATGATTGGGAGAGTGTTCCAAGTTTTAGGGCTGAGAGTGTCCAATGGATCAGGGACTTGAGGGTGTGTTCCAATGATCAGGGACTGAAAGTGTTCAATGAATATGAGAGTGTTAATAAAAATTATTTAAAAATAAAACAAATGAAAATTATAAAAATTATTGTATTGTTGGGTAGAAAAAAATGCAGATTTAAGTTACTTAAATAATAATAAGCGATTTTTTTAATTAAAATTGTATATTAAAAATTTGGCAGAATTTAATTTTGATTTTAAGTTTAAAAAAATATATTAAAAAAGAGAAATAATAAAAATATGCTCTTTTATATTTAAAAGTAAATTAAATCATTTTTTGATTTAAAAATTCGCTTTTTATTTATTTAAATTATCTAAAAAAATAAGTATATAATTTACAAACACTAAAATTAACTAAAGGAATTTATTTTTGTTTTTTTAATTAGTGTTTTTAATTTGCATAAATAAATAAATAAATTTGGGGTTTTATTAAATAAAATTTATTTTAATAGATATATTAAAAGAAAAAGGAATAAAAGAATAGAAACCCATTTGAGTGTGGTGATCTGAACCTTCCCTCTCCCCTCCCCCACCCCCACCCACCCCCTCCCAGCCGCTCAGAATCCACATAAACGCAGGGATTCAGAGACTTTAACGGAGTCAAAATGAAAATCTGATCAGATATTCGTGATCAGCGACCCAAATAGGCTTAGAAAAGTGTTTTTAAATAAATTTTTGACGAAAAAATTTTTCAAAAAAATTTCAATAGGGTACCCCCTATGGTCCGGATTTCCAAAAGCAGTTTTTGGGCCCTAATTTTTTTTTAGAAAATGATAGAATGAGGTTGTAAAGGGAATAAGTGTAGAGCTAAAAATTAGCAATTTTTCTATGGGAAGAAATTTTGGAAATTTCTATTCTGAAAAAAGTTATGAATTTTTTTCTGAAAATTCGAAAATTTTCAGAAATTCGGACCTAACTTTTTTCTTACTCATAATTGAAATCCCTAATTAATTTCATAAAATTCGCCGTATTTTTCTGCATTTAATGAGCTTTGGTTTGCAATAATTGATCCAAACAAAATTAAGTTATGATTTTTTAAATATATCACCAAATTCCCGAGGCCAAAAAAATGGTCGATTTTTCAAAAATTTTTTGCAACCCCCAAAATTTTTCAAACAGAAAACTAAGTTGATATTCGTGATCAGCGCATAAAATAGGTCCAGAAAAATATTTTTTGAAATTTTTTTGACCCCTTTGAAGGTAGGTGAAAATTTTCGAGGGGGCCTAGCTCGAAAATTTCTTAAAATTTTTCAACATATGTAACACCGTTCGATAGCCCATTTAATTCTCTACAAAATGGACTAAAAAAACTTTCCACTCCAGGCACCCCCTGGGAAGTTACAGGCCCGGGACTGAACCGTCCCGCCTACCCTAAAAATTTTTGAAAAAATAAAAAATTTTTCAAAATATTTTTAAACTATAGCCCATCAAAAATGGCTGCTTGGAAGTGCTTTCCGTATATTTTTGAAAAATCGTTAAAAATTCGTACAGCCCCAAACGTGCAAAACCTGTAACCCCCCCTAGCTCGAAAATTTTTGAAAATTTTTCAAATTTTTTTTTGCCCGCCATTATAGCTCCAAAAGCGCTACATTGCGCCTGTGATCACCATTCCGATCCACCCATTCCCCAGCCCGGCATTCACATGGCGCTCAAATTCACCATCTTGGGGCTGAAAATGTTGCCAAAGCTGCAGGCCTGCACGTTAAGGGTAGCGCTTAGGTGTCGCTGGCAAACTTTTCAGGGACAGTCCAACTTAGTTTCCTACCAGCAGAAATTTTTCGATCCGGGTTAAAAGAAAAATTTTCGTAGAAGATAGACTGCGCGAAAGACCCGCAAATCGGTTCCTGGCGCTCATGTGGCGCCCCTGATTTTTTTTCTATAGTTTTCCCGGATTCTACGCAAAAAGTTGTAAGACCTTTCCACAAAATTCAGACCCCCCCTGGTCCACAGAAAAGAGCCTTAATTTTTTCTAACGAAACTCCTTACCTATATAACGTATATATAACTAATTATATGGACAAAAAATTCCAAAATATGGATAAAAAAATTGACAAAAACTGAAAAATATAAAATAAATTTTTCTATATTGAGTGGCGATTTCGTAAAATTTCTTGATTTGTTCTAACTTTTAGGAAGTCATGCTAAATTGCTATTTTTTGGCAAAGGCTAAAAAATATATTTATTTTTTTTGATTTATTAAAAATTAAAAAATTTTCCAAATTATTTTTGAAAATTATTTTTGATTTTCGAAAATTTGCTAACAATTTTAAATTTTTCATTTTTTAAAGTACTTTTTAAAATTTTTCAAAAGTTGATTCTTAGGGGTGTATTTTTTGTTTTTCATTGCATTTTTCACATGAAATTTTGTCAAAATGCCGAAATATGGACGAAAAGATTTGCATAAAAAATATTGAAACGCATAAAATCCGCTCCCTGATTATAAGAAATGAATTTTTTTGGTTTTTAGTTTTTTTAAAATTTAAAATGAAAATTTGAATTTATTTATTTATTCGAATTAAAATAGAAAGTGGATTGAGTGAGTTTTATTTGTTTTTTTTAAACTTTATATTAAATTTTTTTGATTATTTTTTTTAACAGGTTTAGTGGTTTTTTCATTCAAATGAAAGTACCTTACCATAAACAGCAAAACTTACAAATAAAATTGAGCGAATACGCTGCGCTTTTATAAGAGGAAATACGGTAATTAATGAACTTTTAAAAAAAGTCGATATTTTTGAGCCTTCTAGGATTTTGTCTCGTCGAGTATAATTTGTCTCAATGGTTGGTTAGTAAAAATTGTAATTGTTTTATCTTAATGAATTATCGAAAAATACATGTAGAAAACAGGATGTTCCGGGTCACCCGAAACCCTAAGCCAGAAACACGACCTTTTTCTTCCCGATAGTCCAAAACCCGAGCCAATTTTTTTTGGCTGCCCCGATTCGAAACGCGACCAGACTTTTTTCTCAACCCGAAACCCGACCAGTATTTTGGTTGAGTTACGGGGCAAAATAATCACTGGTAAGAATGAGGGTTTGAGCACTAAAATAGAAGGAGAATTTGAGAGAAGAAGGAAATTTGGAAGAAAAATGTGTTATCATTATAAATATACTTTTCTAAGATGCTATGACATTACTCAAAAAACCATCAAAATTTTTTAACAAAAAATCACTCATAACTTTGCTCCAAAGAAACTAAATTTTGAATTCTTTATATCATATGATTGCCTTAGGGTATTCTAATAACTGTTAAAATTTAGGAAATTTCATCAAATTTAAAAAAGTTATGACGAAAAATATTTAAAAACCCTGGGTTGAAACCGCCGGAGATGAAGATTTTGTTATCAAAACTTAAAAAAAAAAATTTTTTTTCCAAACCCCGGGTTTCTCACCCTTTATTATAAAATCAGCAAAAAAAATTGCATTGTTTAGCTATGTTTAAATTCAAATGTAAAATTTTCTTATGAAAGATGTTAGCTTTTTAGACTAGAATTATCTTATGGGTTTATATATTTTTATTTATCTTACATTGTTCAATTTTAATTTTTTGGATAAATTTATTATTTAATAAATTATTTATTTTGCATTATAAGTTTATAAGCATTGCCTTTATTTAGATAGATCAATTCGTGTTAATTTATTAATGAATCGAATAATTGTTTTGCATTTTAAACGTAAGACTAACGAAAACTTCAAAAATTATTTTCTCTCAAAATTTTCATGTACATTATCAATATTTGTTTTGAAATTCGTATTCTTCATTTTGAACTTTTTGTATAATAAATACCAAACTAACTGTTACCAAATATAAAAGTAATAAACTGATCGCTTAATGTATATACCTAAATTAAAACATTTTTTCTTTGATTAAGTTATTTTATTAATTTAGTATCTCATACAAAGAATAACTATAATTAGCAATAAATTAAAAACTATTTTTTAAGAACATTTAATACTTACAAAAGGCTTGAAAGGGGAAATACAACAACGCAATTCAATAATAGAAACTTTCTTTATAACAAAATCAATTAACACCCGTTAATAACAGAAGGACCGACCCTTGAACATGTAAAAAGAAAATAAAAAGCATATTTATTTTATAAAAATATAGAAAAAAAAAAAACTCAATTTTCAACTAAATAAACTAAAAAAAATATATAAAACGAATTTGATAATTAATTACAATATTAAAGAATTTTAATGGTGCTAAAGATATGAGAATGAATGCAATTATTCACAACAATAATCAAAAAACATAATTTAAATTAACAATTTATACAATTTAATAAACAAAAATTATTCATAAGAAAAAGGAAAAAATTTTAATATATTAAATTAAAGGGACATATCCGGATGAGAAGAAGCTAACGAGAATATGCCTCATATTGAAAAATATAAATATATTAAAAAAATCATAAAATCAAATAACTCATATGAAAAGAAATTTTAAAATACGAATATAAATTTCACAATTAATTATATAAATGAAATTTTGTTTAAAGAAATAAAAAAATGGGGGACACAATTCGAATAGAAGTAAAAATTGAATAGAGTTTTGAAAATATATTTAATTTAAAAACCAACCAAAATAAATCGAGTGGTAAGGAAAAAAAAATTTGTAAGCACATGAAAAAAACAAAAATTTTATAACAAAAAGAAAATACCTTTTGAATAACCAGAATTTTACATAAATAAATGAGTTTTGATCTTAATAAAAGGTACCAAAAATGAATTTTAAATATTAAAAAAACGAATTATTCAACTTTCGATTAATAAAAAATATAGTAAATGATACTTTAATTTTTCATCAAGCCGCCAACGAAAGGTCATGCAGATCGAACACAGCCATGAGCATAAAATAAAAAATAACTAATTAATTATTTGTAAGTAAATATAAACAAGAAAAATTTAATTGATTTTAAAATTTACTAAAAAACTGTTTTAAATTGTTTAGGTTCAAAAATAAAAATGGTAAATATTATTTTTTTGAAAACCTTACCCCAAGTTTTTTTAAAAAAACCCCCCTATTTTTTTGTGAAAACGAACTCCTAGTTTTATTTAAAAATTCCTTGGGGTTTTGAGAAACAACCTCTTAGTTTTTGGAATAAAAAAAATAGAGATTTTTTAAATAAATGGATTGGAGTAGTTAATACGCGGCAGGGATGCAGCCGATTTCCGATCCCTGATGTTGATACCCTTTCGCCTATGTTTTATCAAATTTACTCCAAAATTAAACATTTTTGTGCAGAATCTGTTGCCAAAATACACCAAAATTTCAAAAATTTTACGGTAAAGATAATGGCATCCGAAAATTAGTTGTTACCAATCGATTTGTAAAAAATTAGTATTTGGAAGATAACAATTGTCTCTGTGATTTTTAGTCCGTATGTGCTATTTATTTACATTATAACAAAAAAAAATCTTACTTTATTATTACAATTATTTATAAATTTTATTTAATTAGATTTTCTTCGGATATTATAATTGATAAAAATTTCATAAAAAAATAAAAGGCTTAATTGATGGAGGTAAATAACCTTAGGTATTTTTTTTTCATTTTTGGTTATCTGTTTCTTTTTCATGCTTAAAGCAAATATTTTAATTTATCTTTAAAAACCTTTACTTAAAAGATATTGTTTTTGTTTTTAGGTTCTAAAAGGGGCTTCCAATGGGGTTGAGGCTAGTGATCGGAAATATGATATTTAATTTTAACAAAAAATCAAAAGGTTCCCCTTATGGTTTCATAATCCTAAATGTATGGCTAAAATTTTTTTAAATTTCTATCAAATTAATAACCGAGAAAAGATTTTGTCTTAAAAAAGAAAGAAATGGATTTTGTATTTCTGGTTAATGGCCCTGAGGTGTCGGGTGGTTTTCTTATGATATCTGAACATAATTATTACATAATCACGAATTAATTAATTAAATAAAAAAATGAATATTTATTAAATGATAACATTCAAAAATTAAATTTCAAAAACATTAAAAAACAAAATCAAAACAATTATTAAAAATAAATAGATGGATACGTAAAAAATCAAAATTGAAACAATTTGCCATTTATTTAAAAATATAAAATAATTTTTAATGTAAAATAATATGCTGAATCATTAGATGCAACTCTTTTCACTAATTGGTTGAACACGGCATTTGATGATAAAAAACAAAGTTTTCATAAGCTTCGCAAAGAATTTAAGTGCCGCTGATTCTGTAAAGAAATATATTAAACTCAACTATAAAAATCTCATTGACTAATTCTTATAGCAAATAAAACTATCCAATAGCAATAATTTTATATAAGATTAAAATAAAAAAATAAATACAAAAAAATATTTTTTGAAAATAAAGAAAATGCTCAAGAAAATGATACAAGTGAATCTAATTCATTTTTTATTCGGATTGTGCTTATTTGAAAATATTTGTATTTACCATACGAGGATATGATAATAGGATAGAAAAAAACAATTAATATTTAAAAATAAATAAAGTGATGGCAAAATATAGCTTAATAATGGTTAAGTAAACAAATTAATTTCTTTTTTTTTTAAACCTAAGAGCGAATATTATTTAAAATTAAACCATAAGAACAAAAAAAATTCAAAACAAAGGGAAACTTTTAATAAAGACTTAACAAACAAATTCATTTAATTTAATAATAATTGAAAAATAAAATTTAATTTTATCTTATTAATTTTGGTCAAATATAATAGACCAATTTTATTCTTCAACGATTGATTGCTCAGCGCTTCTCCAATGATTTTTTGAATTAAAAAATAATAATAATTATCATTGGGTGCGAGAAACAGATTGTTGAATTTTTTCCAATCCGCTACATGAGTAAAATAATAAATGAATTGAATGAAAAAAGCTGCAAAAATAAATATTACTAAAAATATGAAAACCTATAATTTATAAAATGATGCAATTTCTAAATAATTTGATTGTTTTACAAGGTTGAAAATTTTAAAAAGGAATATAAACATTTTTGTTGGAAAATTTACCTAGTTTAACTACGGATATAGAGCTCATAAAATAAAATTAAAAATAAAATAAATAATAAAAGTTAGATATACATTAATAAATTTAATTGAATTAGATAACATAAATGAAGAATGAAATATATAAAAAATAAGGTAAACAAAGATAAAAACCAAACAATACCAAAAAATAAACAATTTAATAAAGCAAATAATGGCAATCAACTTTAACGGGTGCATAAAAAGAATATTTGTATTCATAGAACAAAAATAATAAAAAAGTCTTAAAATATCATTACTATATATATATATATATGCTATTTTTTTCTTCTAAAACTCAATCAAAATCCAAGGACAAGTTGTTCGTATTAAAATTAATCCAATTAAATAAAAAATTGCCTTATGAGAAAACGAATAGAATATCAGTAACTAGCGGGGGCGTACATGCGTGTTACTGTATTCAAAGCGCTTCGCGCTTATCGAGCTTCGCTACCTAGGTATGTCTCACGGTGATTGGAAAATGTACAACTACGAGATGATTAGGGATTGAGAGTGTTCCAATGATTAGGGACGAAGAGTGTTCGAATGATTAGGAACTGAGAGTGTTCCAATAATTGGGGAATGATTTTATAAGATTATTTATTTAAATTTAAGAAATCTGAAGAAAAAAACAATAAAACAATGAAATGGATATTTTTTCAATTTTTATTTTAATAATTTCTATATAGAAAGATAGAACGAAATGCACACATCTTTTGCAGTCAAATAAATAATGATTTTTTAAACAAAATTGTGTCTCTAAAAATTAGATAGAATTTAAATATAATTTTAAGTTTATAAATGATATAAAAGTGCAAAGAAAATAATTAAAATAATTTCGAAAATGGTAAAATTCCAAATAAAAGAATAATAAACATTTGAGTGTGGTGATCTGAACCCCCCCCCCCCCCCTCCCTCCCCCACCCGATCAGAATCCGCATTTACGCAAGGATTCAGAGACTTTAACGAGGTCAAAATTAAAATCTGATTAAATGTTCGTGATCAGCGCTCCAAATAGGCTTAGAAAAGTGTTTTTAAATAAATTTTGGGGTAAAAAATTTTTCAATAAATTTTCAATAGGGTACCCCCTATGGTCCGGAATTCCAGAATCAGTTTTTGGGCTATAACTTTTTTTTAAATTGAGATAGAAAAATGTTCTCAAATATATAAAATAGAGCTAAAAATTAGCTATTTTTCCATAGAAAGAAATTTTGTAAATTTCAATTCTGGAAAAAGTTACGAATTTTTTTCTGAAAATTCAAAAATTTTCACAAATTTAGACCTAACTTTTTTCATACTCATAATTGTTACCCCAAATAAATTGCATAAAATGCCCCGTATTTTTCTGCATTTTAAGCAGTTTATTTTATGAAAATTGATCAACACCTAATTAAGTTATGATTTTTTAAATATATCCCCAAATTTCCGAGGCCAAAAAATGGACGAAATTTCAAAAATTTTTAAACCCTCCCAAAATTTTTCAAACATAAAACTAATATGATATTCGTGATCAGCGCATAAAATAGGCCCAGAAAAATATTTTTTGAAATTTTTTTGACCAATTTGAAGGTAGGTGAAAATTTTCGAGGGGGCCTAGCTCGAAAATTTCTGAAAATTTTTCAACCTAATAAACATCATTCGATAGCCCGTTTTATGCTCTACAAATATGGTTAAAAAAAACTTTTCACTCCTGGCACGCACTGGGGAGCAACAGCCCCGGGACTGAACTGTCCCGCCTACCTTAAAATTTTTTGAAAAAATAAAAATTTTTCCAAAATTATTTTTAAACGATAGCCCATCAAAAATAGCTGCTTGAAAGTGGTCTCCGTTTATTTTTAAAAAATCGTTAAAAATTCATACAGCCCCAAACGTGCAAAACCTGCAACCCCCCCTAGCTCGGAAATTTTTCAAAATTTTCAAAAAATTTTTTTCTGAAAAAATCGGGCTCCAAAATCGCTACATTGCGCCTCTGATCACTATTCTGATCAGCTCAATCCCCAGCCCGGCATTCAGCTGGGGCTGAAAACCACCATTCTGGTGCTGAAAAATTGTCGAAGCAGGCAGGCCTAGGTTTTGAAAATTTCGCTTAGGGTCCGCTGGAAAAGTTTTCGGGGACATTCCAACTTAGGGCCCTCACGGCGGAAATTTTTTGATCCCGATCCAAAGAAAAATTTTCGTAGAACTGAGAGTGCGCGAATGACCCGCAACTCGGTTCCTGGCGCTCATGTGGCGCCCTAGATTTTTTTTCTATAGTTTTCCCGGATGCACCTCAAAAAGTTGTAAGACCAATGCACAACTTTCAGACCGCTCCCGGCCTTCGGCCGGGAGATTTCCTTTTTTGAAACGAAACCCCAAACCTATATAACGTATATAGAAAGCTAATATGAAAATAAGGAAAACTAACAATACAATTGACTATTATTCAGAGAATGGCAAAGGTTAATAAAACAAAAAAAATAATAGTATTAAAAATTTGACTAATTTCAACAAAATGCTTTAAACAACCCCTTATGCAAAAATGATTTGAATCTATAAATCTAATTATAACTTTTAAATTTAAAATGCGTGGTACTTATTTTATTTTGCTTAATAAATAATTCTTACGATCTAATTAAAAATAGAGCAAACAACACCTTAATTAAGACGGATTATTTTCCATCTACTATTGATTATTGGATATAAAAAACAAAATTTTTTTTTGCAACTTTTGCTTAATTCAACTATTAAATCAAGAAAATATCTCATCCAAAGACTAAAACAACAAATTAGCCCTTTGCCATTTTATTTTTAAAGAAATAATTTCAATTAGAATTTAATTGAAATAAAATTAAAAAGTAAGTAAACAAAACCTTTTTGAATTTTTGAAATATAATAAAAAATAATTGGCCTAGAGTTATGAAATAAAATAAAGAAAGGACTTCTATGAGATTTCGACCTTTCACGAATGTGATTTAGTATTCGCTCTATGTATCATTTAAATTCCGATGCAATGATAGTCGTTATGAAAATAATTTTAAATTTGGACATAAAAAACAAAAATATTAATTAATATTAAAAATAAGCTTAAGTGGTTTAATAAAATAGAAACAAACTAATTCTAAAATTAACCCATAAAAAACTAAGCAATAACTTGAAGTTTTTTTTCGAAGAAGCTACCACAACAAACTAATTTAACAGAAGAAAGACATCAAAGAAAAGAGGGGGAAAAAATATGAATAAGAAATTAGAATATTGCTGCATGTTTTGAGGATGCTTTTAATTATATAAATAAGATTTATTATTAATTATAAAATAAACATTTTTAAGACACGAAATATAAAAAAAACTACAAATACAACTCAAATCCATTTTAAAAATGAAACAATAAAGCACTAAAACCCCAAAAAATATTTTTATTGTTAAATGAATAATTAAAATAATTAACTTTTTAATGTGAAATTTTTTTTAAGATAAATTTATTAATAGAAATATTTCCAAATCAAAATTTTTTATTGATGAATTATAATAAATTTCTGTTGTTGGAAATTATGTAAAATGGTTCAATTAAAGAAACAAAACGTAAGGAGAATTTGAAAGAAAAGGGAAATTAGGAGAAAAAAATTATTAGAAATGAACTTCTTTTTTTTTTTTAATCTACCCAAGTGATAATTTGGTGAGGTCGTTGAAGTAGTGCTTCTTCGTATCTTTTTCTTAGGTTCAAATCCCCCACAACCCCGCAAGGAAATAGCATTTTTTAAAGACTAAATCTATTATTAAATTAGGGTCTTATTTTCATAATTTTCCCCACAGCCTTTAGATCAATTTTTTTTGAAATTTTTGAAAATTCAGAAAAATCCAGAAAATTTTTAAATTTGGGTAAAATTCTTTTACCAAATCAGTGTCGCTACTTTTTACTGATTTTCTTGCTTTTAGAATAATTTTTTCAAAAATAATTTTTGATCCTAAATTATGATTTGATATGGATCCCCTTCATAAAAACCTTGAAAGATGTTCTTATTTCTTAAAAGATAATAATAATTTAAGTTACTTTTTACATTTAGGCTTTTTCTTTATTAATTGAGATTTTAATTATTTTTTTTGTCAAAATTTATTTTCACTAAAATGCGGATATATCCGCGGACGGATATGCTAAAAACTGGGACGGATACTAAACCCAAAGGATATGTGCGGACTCGGATATGACAAATGGAGTCCGTTATCACCCCTGGGGAAAACTAGGTCACAGTGGGACAATAATTCGAATTCGCTTCTAAAGCGGCATCCCCGAGCAACATAAAGCATATTTAGGAATCTTTTAATTTACATAGGCTTTGACATATTTTTTAATTTAAATTGACCATTTACAAAATGGGAATGGCTTAAGAACGCCCCATAGGATTAAGCTTGACGGCGGTATTTTATTTTTGGTAACCATTCCCTTTTATTCGTTAGTAATTCAATTGTTTTTTATATTTTAGCAGGGTATGTTGATTTTTGAAAAACTTTATTTGCAAAATTTTCTCATTTCTAAATATTTTTACTTTCGACTCTCGTTCAGAAAAATTGACATAATTTGACGTAGATCCCGGGGCCGTAGTATAATAAGATAGCTATGGTTAAAAAAATAAAACAAATTTTATAAAATAAAGTTAAGTCTGTTCTTTCGAGTAATATAAAATATTTTAAAAAATACTGATTTTAAATATTTTAAAATTAATGAAAAAAAAAATTTACTCAAAATTAGAATAAAATACCCGTTCAGAAACTAAAAGAATTGAAAAATAAATTTTTTAATTTTGAAAAAATTCAGAAAATTTAACTGGTTGATAAATTATATGGCTTTTTTTAAATGAATACAGATTCTTTTAAGGAAATAAAAAGATAAAAATTAACAAACAATAACAATTTCAGGATTACGTTATTTTTTTTATTTTGCAATTCTTTAATATTTATTTATTTTTTAAAGTTCTTTTATGTATTCGGAAAAAGATTTACCTTATTTCGTCATTTTTCAAAGTACCAATAAAGTTTCGCTTTTTATTTCTTTAATTTAATTTTGCACAGTCTTAATGCTGTATGGCTCGATTTTTAACACCTGCTGGTGGGTACAGAATTAAAAAAAAAAAATAATTAATTATTTTTTCGAAATAATTCAAAATAGATTTTTGGCCTCATATTTATTAGCTATGTTAAATTGTAAATCTAATCAAACATTTATATATTGAATGCATAATAAATTTTTTGTTTTTTTTTTTGCTAAATTTCCAATTTTATAATATTTAATTAATAATTTTTATAGAAAGTCATAGCTAAGTATTTTAATTTTAATTACTACTTTTTATAGTATAATAAAAATATTGCAATTAATTTATTGTAAATTTTTTTTACGATGGAAATTTTAGACAAAAAAAAATTTGAATTTATTTCCAATGAAAAATAATTTTGTTTTTTTTTTTGTTTTCGTAGGACAATTAGACAATTGACCTTTCATTTATTTTCATAACGATTATTTTGGCACTCTTTTCCCATTTTTGAATATTTTATTGTTTATTGTTTTTTTCCTTTCGTTGTCAGATTTGATTAGTTTTTTATGTTGCTCTCAGATTTTGGTGAGATATTCGTTGATGGATAAAAGTTTTATGTTTTTAGAATTCTTATGTTGAATTCTTCTTTTTAATTTAACGGATCGTTTTCTCTTTTTGGGCTTATTGGTTATTATATTTGTTTTATTCGCCACTGTTTTGCCTTTTGACTTATTCATCCGCTCATTTAAAAGGAGTGGAATAATTGTGGTTCTTTGTGTTTTTATAATTCGTTAAAAGTAAAGTGGTGTTGAAGTTAAGTTTTCGGATTTCCCAATAAAGGACAGACCCCCAAAAAGTCCTACGTGGCGCTCCTTTTAAGGCAACTCGAGCGTAAATTCCAGCCTTTTGGACGGCCGAATCACCGATTGTGGAGAGCGTAAAGGATATTGTTTTTTGGAAAAAAATTGTGTTATTATTTTTCATTTTTTAGGAATAATGGATCACAATCCAAATCAACAAAGATATAACCTCAGACCTCGCCATCCCGTCAATTACGTGGAGCAGGAAGAAATTTCACCCCAAAGCTCACAACATTTGCTGCAGAGAGGAGGAAACAGGACTTACCCAATTGCACCAACTGACGGTTTGAATTTTGTTGTCCCACAAAACAGTTTGGATTTGGGACTAAATCAAAATTCTCTCCCACCGAATTTCCAAAATCAGTTGGTCCCACAACAATTTAATGTTCGAAATGGGATGCAGGAACAAATGCGGTTCGCCATGTTCCATCCCCAAATCGGAAATGTTGAAAGAAATTTTGGCCACCCAAATGCTCAGTCGACCCCTCAAAATTTTTCACCCCATATTTCATACAACAGTGGGCACCAAAATAATGAAGTTGGGGCAAACCAAAATCGTTATCTGGCTCAGAATCAAATTGGTGGACAAAGACAAAACCCCAATCAAAATTTTCGAAATTATCGCCGCCAAAATTCTCGAATTTTCGTTAATTCACAAATGTCGCACAATGAACAGTTACCGGTTAGGAATGTTCATAATTCGAGTAGTATGAATGAGAACGGAGCAGGAGGAGTTCGCAATACCCATAATGTTGGAAATGGTCAGGATTTTGTAGGACAAAATCCGGTTCGGATTGTCCACAATCAAGGAAATTGTCAGGAAATGAGAGAGCCAAGTTCGGTTAGGAACCCAAGGGATTTTAATTATTGTGAGAATTGGCAAGCAGAGAATCCGGGTCGGTTTGCCCACCAATTCGATCATCAGCAGCAGACACGTCCGAATTTCCAAAATGTTGAAGTCCGCCCTCATCCCGTTTTCTATCCCGACCAATTTCCGGACAATCCAAATTTACCAATCACTCATTCCCAAAATTACCTTCCAAACAATCAAATTCCGGAAATTGTTATGGAATTACATAAAGTAACTCTGTCCAATCAATATGCGAACGCACTCCGAGAAATTCCGAATTTGTATGGAACGGAAGGCAGAGACAAAGTTAAAGATTTTTTCCTAAATGCCCAAATGTGTGTTGGAGATTGGAAACCGGAGAAACAAAAAGAGTTGTTGCAGACGAAACTAAAGGGAAAGGCTTTGAAAGCGTACCACATTGCGCTGAACCAATTTGGAAATGATGTGGGTTTTGGTGTTGAAAACGGAAATTTTGTCCATTTTGAGAGAGACGGACTACAAAGAAGCAAATGCTTTTTCGGAATTGCAAATGCTGTCCGACTAAGTCGCCAAAATTTGTCCAATCCAAGAGCTTTTCAAAAGGAAACGAACATGATAATGGTCAAAGAACATATTCCTGAAAATGTGGAAGAAAAAACTTTTTCTTTAAATCACGTTGAACATGGAGAACTTCCACCCCATGAAAAATTTTTCAATTCTTTATTTCTCATTCCACTGAATTTCCATCAAAAAATTTTGTCCGGGCTAAAAATTCGGAATGCTTGACGACAGAATTGACGATTTTTGGACTAAAAGCAGTCGCATTGATTGATTCTGCTGCGGAGATAAATGCTGCAAACCCGGAATTTTTACATAAAGTAGTGGTGGAAAAGGGTGTTGATTTGATGAATTGAGGTTTTAGTCCGAATAGAGGAAATTCGAAAATGTGTTTTGAAGTCGCATCTTTTACAGGCGGAAAAATTCCGATAATTGGAGTCCTCAATGTTCCGATGAGAAAGGGAATTTTGGAATGTGAGGTCAATTGTGTGGTGACTCAAAAAACTTTTCATTATGATTTTGTGCTTGGTCCAAATGCCTTAAACTCTCTTGGTTATTATATTGGTAATACGATTACAAATGAAATTCTTAATTTTGATGCAAATCCTAAAAGTACCAACACCACTTTACTATATTCGGTTCGTATTTCGTCCTTTAAAGTTGTTCCTCCTTTTACTTCATGTTTTGTTGATTCATTTGTGGAAAATGCTTCCATTATTAATGAAAATCCCGAATTTTTTATAGAAAATATTATGAATTTCGAACAAATGGAATGCGAGGAAGGAAATTTGTTGGACTTTGAAGAAATGACAGTGAATGAAAAGATGTGTCGGATGACGAAGGATGAAGAGGACCGGGCATTGAAAGAACTTGGAATTTTGTCGGAGAAGCCAAAAATTTGTCGGTCGGAGTCAGCGCCAACGTGTGTCAGTGAAGCGCGAATTTCGGTGTTCCAAATGGCGGTGGTTGAACGATCAATCATTGGCTCGGAGAGAGGTAACATGAAAGTTCTGATACATAATAAAGGACCGGAACCACTTATTTTGGAAAGGGGGATGAAAGTGGCACATGCAGAAAGTTTAGGAAAAGTGTTCAATCCGAGCATTGAAATATTTCCAAAAGAGTTTGACCAAATGTTTTTCGAGCAAAAATTTGTAAGGTCAGCCGTAAAATTTGAAAAAGAGGTAAGAAATGAAGAGCTCATTTCAATTTTGGAAAAGAAAACCGGTGCACTTTCGGAAAATGAAAAGGAAAAAATGGAAAATTTTTGGATTGAATTTTCCGAAGTCTTTGCTTTAAATGAGTCCGAATTAACACAAACTGATTTGTTTCCCCATGAAATTAAAACTGGAAACACTTCCCCAATCAAATCAGCACCAAGACCAATTCCATTTGGTATCCGTACTAAAGTAACGGAAATGATAAATGACTATTTGAACCGGAAAATAATTCGACCTTCAAATTCCCCTTGGGCCTCTCCAATTGTTTTGGTTGCCAAAAAAGATGGTTCAATTCGATTTTGTGTTGATTACCGAAAGTTGAACAGTGTTACAGTAAAAGATTCATATCCTATACCGAATATTGACCAAATTTTAATGTATTTGGGAAACAAACATTTCTTTACGGTCTTGGATTTAATGTCGGGATATTGGCAAGTACGAGTTAAGGAGGAAGACATGGAAAAAACCGCTTTTACAGTTCCAGGTGGTCTTTACGAATTTATGGTACTTCCATTTGGCCTAAGTAATGCCCCAGCCACTTTTCAACGGCTTATGAACAAAATTCTTTCCGAATACATCAATGATTTTGTTTTCGTTTATCTGGATGACATTCTAATTGCTTCCGAAACATTTGACGATCATTTAGATCATCTTAATAAAGTTTTTAAGCAATTGCAAAAACATGGAATGAAAGCCAAAGCTCAAAAGTATGGTTTTGCTTTAGACTAAACGCCATATTTGGGACACATTTTGACAAAAGAAGGGCTCGCAAAAGATCCAGAAAAATTCAAACCGATTAAGGAATTCCCTTTACCGAGAACAATTAAAGAATTGCAAAGGTTTTTAGGCATGGTAAATTGGCATCGAAAATTTATCATGAATTTTGCAAAAATCGCTGCCCCCCTCACTAGAATGTTAAAGAAAAACCCGAACACAAAAATACTGATTTGGTCGGAGGAAGGGAAAAATAGTTTTGAAAAGCTTAAGACATTGATTGTTGATGAAGTTATTCTGAAATATCCCGATTTCAATTTAGCACAAAATGATCCGAAATTTAGATTTCATGTTTTTTCGGGTGCCTCCAAAGATGGATTAGGTGCAGTTCTTTGCCAAAGAGACAAATCCGAAAAGTTGAGACCGATATGCTATGCCTCACGTCGGTGCAAACCATCTGAATCAAATTACGGACCGACAGTTTTAGAATGTTTGGGTATAAAATTTGCCGTCCAAAAATTTAAACATTTCATTGCCTGGTTACCAACAATTGTCGTAACTGATCATAAGGCTCTTCCCCAAATGTTTCGGAGTAAGAACTCAGTTGGAAACTCTAAAGTGGACAGATGGATAATGGAGTTGGGTGCACCATTCGATTTAGAAGTTATTTATAGTCCAGGGAAGGAAAACCACGTAGCGGATGCATTGTCTCGTTCATTTAGCTCAAAAAATTATGATTTGGATGGAGAAAAAGAAAATGATGATTGTTTTCACATTTCAGCAGTCATAACACCTTCGAATGGAAAAAAATTACCAGTTAATGTATCGTCCCAAGAATGGATTGATGAAGTTAAAAATTCGGAATTTGGTTTTATTTGGAATTTTTTGGTTTATAAAATTTTACCACAAGAATTTAAATCATTTCAAAAACTTTTTGAATCCCTTGGAAAATTCACAGTCGATGAAAAAATTCTTTTTCATATAAACCCGGAAAACGAATCAGAAATTTTTGTTCCGAAAAAGTTTCGTGATTCATTACTGACCGAGCATCATTCAGGTCCATGTGCAGGTCACCAAAGTGGAAAAAAAATTTACAAAAGGCTAAAATTTCTTAAATATTTTTGGCCTAACATGTTTTCAGATTGCCAAAAATTCGTAAGAGCATGTCGAATCTGCGCTCATAACCGAATTCCAAGAAAAAATCACCCCGGTTTAAACCCAACCGTTACTCAAAGACCGAATGCATTTTTGTGCATGGACATTTTAAAACTTGGACCAACTCGAAATGGGAACAAATACTGCTTGGTAATGATAGATCATTTTTCACGGTTTGCAGAAGTAGTTCCAGTTCCAAATAAAAAAGGAGAGACAATTGCACAGGAATTGGTCGAAAAATGGATTTTAAAATTTGGCGCACCTGAAACCATTCATTCTGATTTGGGAGGAGAATTTGTAACTTAATTTTAAAAGAAATTACGGAAAAACTTTTGGTGTCAAGGTCAACTACTTCCGGTTATGATCCAAATGCTAATGGTCTAGCAGAAAGATTAAACCGAACAATCATCGAAATGGTCCGAAAAACGAGTACAAGTCCATGGGAATGGGACCACCGCATTCCTTATGTTACATTTTCCCATAATATCACTCCAAATGAAAGTACCGGTTTTCCGCCTTCAACTTTGTTTTTTGGAAGGAATTTAAATTTTCCTACAAATCTTACAGCTCCGAAACGCCCAAATCCTTTATACACTATCGATTTGAACGAGTATTTGCAGTTCTTTAGAGAAAATTATGAAATGTTAATCTTAGAAGCCTCAAAAAATATTGCTAAGGCACAATTGATTCAAAAGAAACAGTTTAATGCAAAATCGAATGTTCAACTTGGGAAATATAATTTGGGAGACAGGGTTATGATTTTCTTTCGACCATCTGCCCAAATAAAGCATTCGAAACTTTCATGGAATTATTATGGTCCTTACAAAATTATGGCACTAACTCCAACCGCAGCATGGGTAGTCCCCGTGAATAAAGACCAAAATGATCAAATAAAAGTGCCCATTGAACATTTAGTTCATACACCTATTGAACTCCCAAATGAAACTTTTCTTCCAAAACAAAGGCGAGGAAAATTTTTTAAAAATGTGCCAGCTTCAGAAATAGAATGGGAAGACAAACGGAAATTTGTTAATTTGATTTCGTCAAAATGTTTTTTTTCAGAAACTGTGGCACCACAACAATTGGCACTCAACGCACATTGTTCCGGAATCGAGCTTCATGGAAATTGTTCTTGTATTTTGTTGGAAGATGTGTTTCAAAATTTGCCTTCAATGGATCCGATTCGCCGTGTTCAAATGTCTTCTTTGGGCGAACTGATTCCAATTTGCATTGCCAAACAAAAAGGAATTTTAATGGGACACATTCGCAGTTGGGCGAACTCGAATGAAGACTCGACTTCTCTTCTCCGCCACATTCCTAATTTCAGTCCCAAAATTGATGATTTCATTTCCCCAATTTTGATGTGGGTCGATCGTTGTGCCATCGCTTTTCAAACCCTCAGAAATACGGGGATGAAAAATTTTCATTTGGAAATTCTCCCCAAAAATCCTCTCCACCGGTTCGGGGAGATTATCAGTGAAGCATTTGAAGAAGTGAAGGCAAAAAATATAATCGGTTTTTCTATCATGGAATCTGAAAAATTTCTTTTTTATGGAGACTCATCGGTTCGAGAGTTTGCTAATAAATTGGAGACAAAAGTCATCTGTCATAAAAATTCTTTAGAATTGGCAGAATCCTTCAAAAATACATATTTTACCGAAAAAGTTCAGGAAATTCTGATCTTGACAGGAAATGACGATTTTGACCAAGGGATTATGTTATCAGATGTAGAAGAAGCTATTCGTAAAATAATTTTTCATGCCAACAAATTTTAATCAAAACCATGTTCATTCCACCACCTTTTCATTTTACAAAAAGAATCATGCATGAAAAGTTTCTGGACATGTTAATGAAAATTTTGCCAAATAATGGGAATATCATGTTGGCCATGAAGAAAGGAAATCGGAATCTTGCGGAAGTGAGCCGGTTCGGCAAATATGAGAATCGCCGAACAGTGGATGAGAATGGCCGTTTTAAATTAACCGGCATTAACTTTACAATCAGTTTTTTGACTGATGTTTTTGGAATGACCACGCCGGTTAAAATGTCCTCAGATTCGGGCAGTTCGGGAACTCAAACCCCGTCCGTTTCTCATTTCCGTGCCCCGAGTTTACTCACTGTTCAAATTCCAAGACTGAACATGTCACAGACACGTCAGAGTCAAAATACATTCCGGCGTTTTAATCGTGGGCGAGGAAATCGCCCGAATTACCAAAATCGTGGGGTTTACCAAAATAATCGTTGGCAAAATCATGGGGACTTTCCTCCTCCAGCTAAACATGGAAGGTTTTGAACGGTTCGTCATTATGTTTGTTTTTGATTGTATTTGTGTCTCAGACCCCAATTAAAATGACCTCTTTATTATTTCTTCACATATGTTTTTTTTTATATTTTCCTTTTTTAAATAAATCATTAATATAATGTTCGGAAAATATCTCTTAATTACCTTTCCCTCCCATTTTTATTTTCTTTCTTAAGTTTTGTGTCATCAAATTCATTTTGTCCAGCAACATCCGATGCTCGTCGACGACTTCTCGCGGGCGCTCGAATTTGTTGATCAGGGGGGAGGTGCGCGGCCGCAAATCAGATCGCGAGGGCGCTGATCTTGGAGAGCTGAGGGACGTAGGACAATTAGACAATTGACCTTTCATTTATTTTCATAACGATTATTTTGGCACTCTTTTCCCATTTTTGAATATTTTATTGTTTATTGTTTTTTTCCTTTCGTTGTCAGATTTGATTAGTTTTTTATGTTGCTCTCAGATTTTGGTGAGATATTCGTTGATGGATAAAAGTTTTATGTTTTTAGAATTCTTATGTTGAATTCTTCTTTTTAATTTAACGGATCGTTTTCTCTTTTTGGGCTTATTGGTTATTATATTTGTTTTATTCGCCACTGTTTTGCCTTTTGACTTATTCATCCGCTCATTTAAAAGGAGTGGAATAATTGTGGTTCTTTGTGTTTTTATAATTCGTTAAAAGTAAAGTGGTGTTGAAGTTAAGTTTTCGGATTTCCCAATAAAGGACAGAACCCCAAAAAGTCCTACGTTTTGCTATTATATCGCCGAACTCAATCTTCAACTTTGGACCCTTTTTTCATTTTTCATGAATTTATTTCTCTTCTTTTTTGTATGGAAATTTTTGAATAATTTATTTTTTCATTTTATTTTACCTTTCTCAAGAACAATTTTTTAAATTAACATTTATGTTACTTCTGACGAAAGAACATAATAGTTTGTGTATAGAAATAGACGAAAAATTTTTATTCAAAAAATTTTTTAGCGTAGAATAATCTGATTAAATGCCAATTATTTAAATCTAATTCAAATTGTGCTAGGTCGGTTCATAAAGACCGAATTTCGTCAAGAACTTCTCCTAACTTTGCTCAAATAATATATCAATTTCATAAATAATTTTTTTTTATAATTTTTGCTTTTTACATGTTAATTTATTTTTATGCTTTCAAAATGTTCTTAGCTTTCATAAATTTTATTTAAAATAAAATTGAAATTGGTTTTTTTGTTGTTGTAAAAAGGTATTAATATGTCACGTATAGAAAGTTACCGAGTGATTTCGTTTTTATTATTTATTTTATCAATTAGTTAAAATAAATTTTACCTCAATGTTGGTTCCTAAATATTTTTTTTTGATCAGGTTTTAGGGAACTGGACAGAGTTAGCATTCACAAGTTTTTGGTCCGGACCCATTTTCAAAAAGCCCATTTTCGGTCGAAGAACTTTAGTCCCGAGAATATTCGAACAAAAATTTCAAAGGAAATGGATATCCGGCGGTGCCGACAGGCGCAACCGGGCAATTATTATGAAATCGCTTCAAAACTTGTTACAATGTTTTCTCATTCTTTACCCTAACGTAAGAAATCATAACAAAATAAGAAAAAATGGGCTGAAATCAGGACAAATCTGATAAATCATAACATATGAGAACCCTGAATTAATCCCCAAAAAAGAATAGTAAAAAGCAAATTCATAAATAAAAAAATGAAATAATAGTATTTAAAAAGTTTTAGCACGCAGCGTAGCAAATGAAAATTTATTGAAAATATCAAAGGTAGATGGAAATGAAGAAATTAGAGAGGGGGGAGGACAATTGAAAGTAATTATAACAAAAAAATTATATTTTTATTCAGGCAGCAATGAATTTAAATCATTTCTTTTAAAATTAATTTACATTTATAAAAAAAATTTTATAAATGGGCAATTTCGTATGAATTGAATTAGATCGTTAGTCAAAAATCATAAATGAATAAAATTCCATTTAATTAAAAAGAAGTTATGACAAAAATGTTTAAAGAAAGAACCTGGGGGGTTTTGAGTTCTTTTAGCGATAACTTTTTTAAAATTAAAATTTTTTCTGAGATTTCGCAGTAATAATAGAGAAAACTTAGGGCTATCCAAGCTAACCAAGCTCAAAAGTTGGTTGCTTAAGCAAAGTTATAAGCATAATTTTTCATTTGGATGTTTTTGAACAACGCTCATTATGATGGTTTTTGACTAACGACGCGGCACCGAATTTTTTACTGTTCAAGCAATTTGAAAACATTAAAACCTAAAAGGAAAGGGTGAGTGCTCTTTTGCGCCTCCACATTTGCGCCCCAATGAAAAAAAAAAAAAAATTTGTCTGCTTTGGCCAGAGTTAAAATGCCTTACTTAAATGATAGGAAATTAACTCTGTTTCCAGACTCAATCACGAAGAAGTAGCAGACATTGAGTCCACACAAACCACATCACAAATTCTAATGAAAAAGCTCTAAACCCCCTCTATCAACGTAATTAATAATTACTTGGTAATTATTAAAATTCAATTTGAAGTTTCATATTAAAAATCAAAGATGAAGAGGAATACCAAAGAAATAAAATGAGGCCACATGAAATTGACCAGACACGTCCAGTAGCTGAAGTACCTCGCACCAAAAAATATTTGGAAAATGATCGAGCCATAAAAAATCTTATTGAACTATTTGATCAGCTTGGTCCTGATCAGCGTGATGATCAAAGATGGATTACACATTTACACGCACTGTCATTTCGACTTACCACAAAAGAAATTGATCATTGGCTCGATTGAGCATCTTTTTAAAAAAACATAAGAAAATAATAAAAAAAAACAAGCAAATAATAAAAAACAAAAAAATAAAATGAAAACACAAAAAAAAAATAAATGTATTGTGGTTTGGAATATATTATAATAAATATTTTTTAGTATTTAAATTATTTTATGTGCATAGCTTTTTCAATCGAATTTGTGATGTCGTTTGTGTGGACTCAATGTCTGCTACCTCCTCGTGGTTGAGTCTGGAAACAGAGTTAATTTCCTATCATTTAAGTAAGGCATTTTAACTCTGGCCAAAGCAAACAATTTTTTTTTTCATTGGGGCGCAAATGTGGAGGCGCAAATGTGGAGGCGCAAAGGTAGAAACACGAGATCACCACAAATAAATATAACATAAATAAATGCTATTATCTTTCAATAAATTAAATATCTATTAAATAAACTCTTAAAATAAATTTTTTTTATCAATGGGCAAAATTCCGTTTGATTTGAATTAGAGCTATAGTCAAAAATTTCATTTAGATGTTTTTGAACAACGCTCATTATGATGGGTTTTGACTAACGACGCGGCACCGAATTTTTTACTGTTCAAGCAATTTGAAAACATTAAAACCTAAAAGAAAAGTATAGACTTGCAAATTTATTATTTTTATTTTGAACCAATATATCCGCCCAAAACTATTAAACCCATTTGCAATTTTAGGTTTGATAAAGGAATGATCTGATCAGAGTTTGGTAATTATTATTTTTTTTGTGCAGCACTATAAGATGCTCATATTGGTTTAGACACTTGCCGCACTTAAATAATTTCAAAATTGCTATTGGGTTGTCCGATATGTTTTGTCATTTTTATTTTTTGACTGTTTACCACCATTTTCAAAATAAATCTTACAAAATTTGATATCATTGGATAGATCTAAGTCTTCTCTATTGATTGGCATACTTTTTTATTCAATTCTGATTATTTTTGATGGAGTTATGGCCAAATTTGTTGGGTAGCTAAAAAACACATTTTTGGCCATAATTTCACTATCATTTAAGCTACACAGATGATTAATATGTCAAACGATAGAGCTTTCAAAACTCTATAATTTCACTGCAACGTTCGCAGAAATCTGTTCCTAAAGAAAAAAACTTTTCTTAACAAAAACTGTTTTTGGCCAATTCCCCAGTGTATCTAAAGTCATAGTAAACATGAACCAAATCAAAATTTTTTTAGTGATTTGGGCCTAAAAAGAGAAATAATGCTTATGTTTTCGCTAGAAAGTTTTTGCTATCTGTGCTGGAAATGGGTGTTTTGGACATCGTTATGTAAATTAATTTTTAACCCATTTTACCGACCCTACAAAATTGGCCATATTTCCAAGAATATTAGACAAAACCATGATATACTATTTTCATTAGATAGAGGAGTGTTTCAGCTTCAAAATGATACCAAAAATTCTTTTTTAAAAGGGTTAAAGACGTAAAAAAAACGACAAAACTTATCGGACAACCCAATAGATAATGTCAAAATTCAGTTCGATCGATTCATGGGGAGTGGTCAAATAGACGGAAAACGGGATGCCCTTATAATTTAAACAGACTGTAGTGCGTGACTGGGACCACCTTCGGTTTTACCGGGACTGATCATGCTTGTCAATTTCTGCCGGGATCTCAAGGCGTTTCCCGGGGGTTGACCGAGTTCCAGGCCTAAAAAGTTGATACTGCCCCGGGTTTAAAAGTTTTGGTTCCTTCTATTCTAATTTAACCATTCAAAAAAATATGAAATAAATTATGAAAAAAATGAATTTGAATAAATTTAAAAAAAAAGAAATAATAAATTTATAAAAAATATTAAAATTTTGCATTCTTTTTTTTGTATATTTAATTGGTAAAATCATTCCTTTAAGAATGAACTAATTCAAAATTAAATAGGCACTTGAGCGAACATTATAAGCAAAGTTTTGTGCAAAACGCTTTAGCTTATTTAAAAATCTTAAAAAGTTATAATGAGTTAGGAAAAAATAGAAAATTTATAATAAAAAAATTAATTCAAAAATTTATAGCTATCAAGCATTTTTTTTATATAAAACGAAATTTATAACTTTCAATAGTATAATTAATTTACAAATCAATAAAAATAAAAGAAATTTAATTTATATTCCTTTAAAACCGGTAAATGAAAATAAAAAAATTTTTAATTTATAAAATGCCAAATATTAATGATTAATAAACCCAAATAAGACCATAATACCAATAAAAGATATAAAAGAATTAAAAATGATTAGAGTTCAGAAAAGTAGAAAAATTATTAATTTATATTAAATAAAGCATAGTAAAAATCTCCAATTAGACTCGAATAAAAAGTACACGAAGAAATGCTGGTGTGCGTGAAATACTATTGAAATAAATTATAACTAAATTTTAAATTATATTTATCAGGCAAAAATGAATTTAAATCATTTTATAAATTTCTAATAAAAATGCCCCAGATTTTGTATAAAAGATATATAAAAAATTATTTGATTTCCAGAATTTTATTTAGAGTAGCTTGAAAATTAATAAAAACAATTAAACTTTTGATAGTATGTCTTTTTAGCATGTGTATAGTTTCTGTTATTATATATTATAATGATTTATGGTGTCTCCCTGATTGAAATATCTAAGATTTTTTTTACTCAAACATTATAGTTTACGCTTTGAAATCAATATTTTTCAATAAATTGATTATTTGATATTAATTTTCATTATTACATTTGAAAATTTAGGTATTTAAGCTATAAAAAATTTTTCCATAAATTTTGAATATGATAAACTATCTATTATTACTTTTTTAAACATCCATCCGAATTCTAAATAAAATTTCTTAAATCTTTTTTATTTTTTTATAATTCGTTATTTGAGTACTTAAATTGTTGATTTTTTATAATTTTAAGTCTTGGTGTAAATTATTCCATGTCTAAATGCTCTCAACGTAATTTTTCAATTAGTTTATGTTAATAAGCATTTATTATAAAACTTTTATGGCCATATTTTAAAAAGATTGCGATTATTTTTTTGTCATTTTCTTTTCTCTTGCCATATTTGGTATTATCTTTATATGAATATCAATAATTTTCTTTTCTTTTTATCTTTAATTCTTTTCAGAATTTTTGGAGTTCCGTTTATGTACAAGTAAAAATTTTAGTCATTTATTCTGTTTTCAATTTTTTTTAATGTTTATTTTTGAGTTTATAATAATTTTGATTGATGGCTTGACAATAAAAATAATTCAAGCTCTCGTTTTCAAGTTTAATTTTTTAGGCAGTTTAATGTTAACCGTAGTAAAATTATTATTTTTTAATTTGAGTTTATCTTTTATTTAGCTTTAATAAATATTCATATGTTCTAATAACCATGCGATGTATTGTTGTCTTAGTTTTTGTTTTTGTCTCAGAATTCTTGTTCAAAGTAATAAAAGTTTGGTTTGCTTTAATTAAAAGTGTTCAAATAAATAATTTTTTATCCCATTCCAATTTTCATTACTTATCTTATTATTATAAAAAAAACATTAAAAATTTAATTTAGGGTTGAATTAGTAGATTAAGTTTTAAGAAAGTTGTGGCCGACAAAGTGAAAAAAAATCATTTTTTTGAAATTTGGTAGATTAATAGAGCTAATCAAGAGCTATCGTATGGAACCAAGTTTGTTTAATTTTGGGCAAAGTTATGACGAATTATGTTCAAAAATCTGTAAAAGATGGCGGATATTGATAAAATGCAAAAGCTTACAAATCCGGACCATAGTTATGGGTTTATCACATATATATTAAGCATCACATTTTGAATTTGAAATTATGCAACTGCATATGATTATATTTCTTCATCCATTAATCAATTTCATCCCTTCCAGTTTAAAATTTAAAATTCAAAATTTTTAAGAAAAACATCAATTTCTTGAGAAAGTGCATATTTTCAGCAAATTTATTTATTTAATATCTATATTTTGAATTTTCATTAGGTAATTTTTATAGTTAAAGTTTTTAATTAAATTCATGACACCTTGTCTTTGTCCGTTGTGACGAAAATCTTTTAATTAAATTATTTTAAAAGAAATGGTTTGACAGAGTATGATTAAAAAACATAATATATAGATTAATGGTCTTCATTTTTTAATATAATAGATTTAGATTTATTTTGATTTTTTTCAAAGTTATTGAAATAAAGAATAAAATTTCGATCATTTCCAATAAAAGTCATTCTTTTGGTACTCCTTGCTTGCTTCAGCGCTTCCCAACACATCAGTGAATAAATATTTTAAATATATTTCAGGTATTTATAATTTTTATTTTTATTAAAAAGTAAGAATTATTTAAAATTATATTTTTTTATATGTTTCTTTCCAATTAACTTGCACTTTTTGTTTATGTCTTTTAAATATTAGTTTTTACAATTTTTAAATATTCTTTTATTAACTTATTAAAATTTGGGTTAAAGCACACCGGATGAAATTTTGTACACCAATATTAAATTATAAATCTTGTTTATTTCATGCCCAGTGGAATTTATTATTAATTTTGAAATTTATTTATAATTAATTAATAATAATGAAAATTAGAAAAAAAAACTTTAAGCTTTTATATAGCTTTATGTTTTTTTAATATTGTTCAAAGTCCAAAATGTGTTTAATTTTATTTATATTCTTGACCAGACGACCGGTTTTTTTTCATTCGCTAGGAAATTCAATTAAGTATTTATATCAATTTATAAATTTTCATTCGCTATCCAATTTAACTCAATAATAATTTACAAATTTTCAGTCATTCGAATAGAAATAATTTCGTTGCTATTTGTTTTGCTATTATTGTAATTCAATCAATGTTGATTTTATTTTTAAATATTGGTTTTTACAACGCTTTTTTTTACTTATTTTAATTTTCTTAAAGAAAATTTACTGTTTAGTGCCGTGAATTCAAGTTCAACTCCTCCTCGTGGTGGCGTTGATTATTTTAAGTGGTTTTTCTAAATTTTTATTTGATTTTGTCGAGTATCCTCTCATAATTAACTGGAAATTAAATGAAATCTCTCTCAAATGTTTATTGATTTTTTTCTTTTAAAAATTTGAGGACGAGTTTAATGAATTAATTTTCCAAACAATACAGATCTTTACCATTCTAGGGGGGGGGGGGGGGGTTTCGATTTATTATTTGTCACAAAATTGCGAAATTAATTTTTCTTTTCTAAAGTTTCTTTTTTTAAATTATTATTTTCACATCCTTATATTATTTTTGATTTGAATATTTATCTAGTTTTTTGGTATTATTAATGTATAATTTGTTTTGCATAAAACCCAAACAATAAATATATAACAATAGTTTTCATAATAATTTGTAATATATTGCCAAAAATATAAATAAATTTTCTTTTATTTTATTTTGGTTTAATTCTTGAATCTAATTTCATAATTTTTCTTATATTTCAATTATGTTTTTTCCAAAAGTTTATCAAATACCTAAACATTGGTTTGTTAATATTTTTATTGCGATATTTAAATATTTGCTATCAAATAGTCTATATTTGTTTGTAATTTATTTAATTGTTTATACTCGAATGGTTTAGAAGGAATGGTTTTGCATAAAATTTGACTAATACTAATTAGGGCTGAGGTCGGTTTCGGCCCGGCTTTTTGTTTTGAACCCCGGGGCCTAAAAACAGAGGCCGAAATTGACTTGGAAACCATTTCCGTGTACATAATTGTTTTTATATTTATGTTAATTACTGCTTTAATATGCATAAAATTTCTCCATTTTGCAAATATTTATTACTTTGTAAAATCAACTTTTTTTTTTCGTTAAACGCTCAAATTATTTTATTTATTTTTCTAAATTTTTACTGCTAAAAAATGTCATAAAAATGTAAAATAATAGGAAAATTTTGTTTTTTATTATTATTTATTATTACGTGAATGATTTCATGATGAGCACACCTTTAAAAGAATTTCTTTGCGCATAAAATGTTTTTAATTTTTATAAATATTCGGCATTTTTTGTGCCAATTATCATTGAATTTAATTTATTAATATAAAATTTATTTAATAATTGCTTTAGCCTCAGTTTGGTTCATTAAATTTCGATCCTTATTACGTTTATAAAAAAAAATTCATTATATTCCGCAACAGATATTGAATTTCAAGAATAGCAAAATAGGAAGAGTTGCATTTATTGCCTATTGTTTGAAAAACGGATTACTATTTTTAGATATATTTCTTTCAAAATTTTTTCAATAAATTCATTTATTATTATTCGTGCTAGGAACTTTGGATGAGAAGTTTTTCCATTGCCATCTCTTGCCCATCAGAGCCGCAAAATAATATTTTTTTGAATCAAGTTTTTAATTAAACATTTGAAACATAAAAAAAAAAAAAAAAAATTTATTCGTATTTTTCTATTATTACTATTTTATTTTTTGTTTTGCCCTCCATTTAATATATTATGTGTTTTTATAATGAAATATTTATTTATCACGTATTTAATTATAATGAAAAACATTTTTTTAATCAGATGAATCTTTTTTTATTTGCTTTTACGTTTAAATATGAATAATAGGTTTATATTCTTACTAAATCTCTTTTATTTCATTCGATAAACCCCCCATATTTTGTAAGTAATAAAAAACAATTGTCTCCATCTATATTATTTTTCTGTAGGATTTTTTATATTTAATAATTTTTGTGTAAACATTTTGTTCAATTTTGTTTGGCATAGGAAACTCAAATTTATCAGAAGCAATTTGAGCTTTTTTTGGTGCCATTGATTTTAAAGACATGCCCAGCAAATTCAATTCATTTTTCATTGTGCTGAAATTTCCTTTTTCATGAGTGGTAACTTTAAGCAATTAAAAAAGCAAAAATATTTGTTTCTATAACACTTCTAAATACCTTTTCTTAAAGTAATTAATTGACAAACTTTACACTACATTCCTTTTTTCAATAGATCGCTTCGCATAGTTTTTATATCTTAGCAAATCAATAAAAAAACTATTTACTTTATTTTTTGAGCCCCCAAACATGGGTTATTATTTAGAATTCACAACGAAGTGTGTGGCTCATTTATTAATTTCCTAAAAAATAATAATAGCGCTAACTTTGTTTCTTAAAAAATCTAGATTTCATTTAATGATTAAAATTTTTCTATTTTTTTTTTGTTGTCTAAAGGAGGCGTTATATATTTTTCTTCATAGTTTTATTATTTAATTTGTTATTCTCAGTTATTATGCATTATAAAAAAGTAATAATTTTATTCGTATTTTTTTCTATTATTACTATTTTATTTTTTGTTATGACCTCCATTTTATATATTAGGTGTTTTTATAATGAAAAACATTTTTTTTAATGAGATAAAAAAGCAAAAATATTTGTTTCTATAACACTTCTAAATGCATTTTCTTCAGTAACTAGTTTACAACTTACACTACATTCCTTTTTTTCGCTCGCATCGCTTTTATATGTATGTTTTTTGCAATAATAATTCTTTTCTATTTATTTTTATTTTTTAATTTTTTTGAATAAATAAAAAATGTGTGTATATGCTTCGTTTAAGTGATTCTGCTGGTTCAAATTGGTTTATTTTTCTTACAATGCGACGTAAAAGTTTAAATGAAGGGAGAAAGAGAAGATGTTTTATGTTTTTATTTTAGTTTTTGAATGTTTCTTTCAATTTTCTTTAGTCCAAAGTTATGAGGAACGGTGAAAATCTTTAAAAAAAATGCTATGCTCTTTTGGTTTGTCTTTTTTTCTTATTTTTTTTTTTTGATTTTTTCTTGCAATTTTTAAATAATATTGATTTGAGATAGATTTATTTTTATATTGTTTCTGGCTTTAAAAATGGCCTCTTGTGGATTTAGAAACTACCTCATTTGTGTGGTCTTTTGCCAATGCCACATATATTTGAAATTAATTTTTTTAATCATCATAATCAATTGGCAATGAACTTGCAAATACTAGTTTGAAAAGGGTTTTCTTCCATTTAAAAATTATGTGTTTTTTGCCTTTTTATTTTAAAACTGGCATCTAAATCAATATTGAATTTACAAAACACTTTTTAAGAATTTGGGGCACGAATTAAATTCAAAATCCCTTTTTTGGTATAATCAATATATGAATTTTTGTTTTTATAGATGAAAATTTACGAATTGTTATTACTTATTGTAGTTTAATCAACAAAAAGTTTAAAACGGAAGAAAAAAAACGAAAGAAGACAAACATCATTTTATTTAATGTTCTGACTAAAGTTTAAAAAAAGAAATTACTTTATGAACTTGAATTTCTTTATTCTTTTTCATTCTAAAAGTTGATTATATAAGCCTAATACTATATTCGGATTATATTTAATTTTGCACACAAATAGTTTTTTATATTTATTTTAATAAATTTTTGGTGTTACAAAGTAGAGGGTTATTTATTTTTGGTTGCGTTTTATATTGTATACCCAAAAATATTTTCGTAAAATTTTTTTATACTATGCGCGTTTCGTAAATGTGGCATTTTTACTGAATTTTCGACTAAATCAAGTTATAACTTTTCTCAGAAGCAACCGAATAATTGGTATTGTACGCTAGCCCTTAAATTACTCTATTAGTTTTCGAATTTTTAAAAAATTTCATTAAGTTTTTGAAAAGCCTTGGTATTATTCGATAGCACTTGATCAACCCCACACAATCTTCTAGCCTACCTAAGAGGTTTAGCTGTCGACACCTAGTTTATCCACGTTGCGGAGTATAAACTGCAATTTTCCATTTCCCGAAAAAATGACTGAAATCTTCTGCTTATACTTTACTGAATTATCCTTTAGCCCCATTTCAGTCTCAGATATACATTTAATGGAGTCCCGAGACTGAAGTGCAGAGAACAAACGGATAAAGCAAAAGGGGAAAAACTAGCAATAAATTGAATAAAAAATTGGATATTTGTAATTTCTTTTATAACAATTTATAAACAATTAACGTTTTCTTCTCTTTAGAACATATTACATATAACCCAAAAGCAATTTTAATGTCATAGCAATTTTAAATTTTTTTTTATAAATATATCTATTTTTTAATTCTATATTTCCTTATTTGCTAACTGTATTAAGCAAAATCTTCTTTTCCCGAAAAAAACATTGTTTTTTTTTCTCATAGTGAAAATTTTAAGCCATTTTTTTTTATCTGAATCACGAATCAAAAATAAAATTAAAAAAAAATTCTTAATAAAATTTAATAAATTCAGCTTGAAAAATAATCAATTTAGTAAGAAAAAATAAAATTAAATGTATAAATAGACTTAAAAATTACTTTTTTTTAGCATTTAATAGCATATTTATATGTAGAAACAATTAAAAACACTGCTCTAATTAGGCCTTCTTTTGTCTTTTCTTGTTTATTAAAAATTAAAATGCCAATATTTGAATAATAATATTTTAACATTTTTTTTAATTTTAATATTCTTTTTTTTTTGTATTTTTTTTTAATTTTGTTATTAAATTCTTCTTTTTTATGAGACATATAAATGCTTAAATGGAGTAAACTTGAATAACAAATGAACAAATTGATTTTTATTCTTTTCAAACAGATTTTATACTTAATTTCATTTTAACAAAGTATGTAAATATGCATCTTAAACCCCAAAATTGGCGCAAAAAACCTAACGATGCACTAAAAATTAAAATAGGCAGAAATACTTAACATTTTTTGAGCATTTTTTAAGTCAAAAACACATAGAAATGCATTATTTTTTTATCACACAAAATAGAGAAATAAATGAAAAGTATGGAAATGAACAAAATTTAAAAAAAAAATTATATTTAGCCTAGAAATTATAGAGAAATTTACCCATTCTTAGGGGTAGTATACTTTTTCAAAATTGTAGAAGCCGATCCTTACAGTGCACTACAATTCAATATACACGATTTAGTTTGCATTAAATATCGTGATATCATCCGATAGTTTGTGCTTTGATCTATCAGTTGTCAAACTTCAAAAATTATATTTCAAAGGACATAAGGGGAAACATTTTGTGAATTCAAAGGACACACTAAAATTTTTTGCATCTCGACAGGCTGAGTCCAAAATCGTTTTCAAAATCTTCGGTATTTTTTGAAAATTTTCATAATATTTTCAAAATTTTCGAAATTCTTAGTGGAGGGCCCCAGCGGTGCCGATAGGCACCGCCTGAATTTTTGAATTTTGAAAATTTTGGTGTGATTTGTTACAGATTTTTACTATAAAATTGTAAATTTTGAAGAATTTCTTGAAAAAAATGAGAAATTTTTAGACATAAAGCCAAATAAATTTTTCTCATAAAATAAACATTTCTTCATTTTACAGGGTCCGCCAAAAGTCTTGGCACTGTTTTTAACTTGCCATATTTTTTTTACTTTGGGTATTATACAGTTTTTATAGTCCTTTTGTAGCTAATTTTGTCCTCTATAAGGTCCAACCAAAGTGATTCCAAAATTGCAATGTTCTCAAACGGAATAAATGTCTGAGAAATTTGACTCTTCTCGATGTCTCAAAAGTGGCCGTCTATAAAAGGATTAAAAAATTCCAGTAAAAAATTTTTCCATTCAAATTTTTAAATAAGTTGCTATTTACACAGAATCTTTTCCTTCCCTCTTAATGCACTTCTGGACCTTTTAACTAAAATCTGAATAAATTACCTTTTTTTTTGATTTATCAATATTAGAGAACTCATTTCTTTATTTTCCAAAAAGAATAAAAGAATTCTTTATTTTATTTTTTATGGTGGGCATTAAAATAAAAATGAATGATTTTTTTTTTTTTTGTTACATTTTTTGATTACCAAAATTAAAATTTTTTAATTTTAGCATTAAAACTATTTTAATTGCCAAATAATTACTCTTAATAAAAATTAAATAAATAAAATATTAAATTAATATTTGAAAAAAATACATTATAATTTCGAATCTAATTGAAAAACTTAAAATACGAAACAAATCAGTTGTAAAAAATCATTTAAGATAACAAACAAAGAAAATTAATTCAAAAAAATAAAGCTTTTTAAAAAATTGAACAAAAATCAAAAAAAAGATCCGACTTTTATACAATCTGCAAACAACTTAATAAAATAAATGTTAATTTGTTAATTTTTACTTGTTTCTTGCTTTATTTTCGAAAGAATGACAAAAAATTAAAAATAAATTAAAAATTCCATTAATCTGCAGGATTAAATATAAGCACAAAATATAAATAGCTAAAATACAGGATCGTCGTGAACAGCGTCACAAATAGGCTAAGGAAAGTTAAATGAAGGAGAGAACTAATATTTAAAAATTGGAAAAATGGTTAAATAATAAAATTTCATTTAGCAAATTCATTTAAGAAAGACACGCAAGTTAACAATAAAAGGAAAGTGGGAAAAATAACATTTCAAGGTAAACCAAAAAAATACTAATTGTTAAGAAAAAACTCGAATAAAAACTTAAAATTGTTTGAACAGAAGCTATCTAATAAAGGATTAATTTTTATTCCTTAAATAAGAAAACGCTAATTTAAATATTTAAATATTAATAATATTTTTTATTTCCTGGAAAAATTTTCGTCAAAAATTTTTTTTATGTTAATCAACTATTCAAACTGTGAAATGGCGGCAAGAATAAAAATTGGAAAAAATTAACTAAAAGGAAAAGTTCAATTTATTGAATTCGGATACGAAAAATATATAAAAATCATCTCACGAGAAAAGAAAAACGAATATAAATTTTTAAAACGTCAAAAATGATAATTGCAATCAGACAACGAATTAATATTTCTCCCCCAATTTGGGATTTTTGGTTCAAACTAATTAACTGTCGTTAGAAGGAGTCGAACTTGAAGCATTTTTTAATCGGTTTGGCTAAACTAAACAATAAGAAAAAATAGTAATATGTTGAACACATATAGTAAAAATTTACTGATCGATTCACAATTAAGAAACATAAAAAACTAAGATAGAATCGCTAATTGAAATGAAACTATAAGAAAAAGCATAAAAAACTTAAAGTACCTCTTAATATTAAATAAAAAATATAAGTCTTAAAGAAAGCTTCAAAAACGTAAAGAATTCGAATGTTACCAAAATAAAAAAGTTATGAGGTTTTATAATTAGCCGGGACGCAGTTGACCACTACCGAACATTTTCCACAAGTACAAATGAGAGCTCTGGATCAGATTGCAAATCTTGCAATAATCAAATCAATAATAAGTCACAAACATTAATTTGTTTATCATACCCCTGATGGCAAGAGTATGAAACATTCTAATCTACTAATCAATTTTACAGAAAAAATAAAAACCTTGCTAAAAAGATATTTTGGTAATGAATTTGATTTTATAAAATAAAGTATAATCAAATTTTCAATTTCCATACATCTTCAGTTCTTACTTATAAATAGATAGCGGATTTATATGCACTTAAAAAAGATAAATATGCGCATACAATGAAAAGTTGATTATTATTTATTTATCGAGCAACCACAAGGAACTAAAAAGTAAATTTACAGTGGTGCAAAAAACAAAAAACAAAACCAAAGTGAAATAAAAAAAAAATAAGGTTCACAGGATGGTAAGTAAATATCAGGGGTGGGTGGGACGAGTCCCGAAAATCACGAGTACGAGTTTTTAAAAATCCCGAGTAAAACGAGTAATGAGTATTGCCCAAAAATCACGAGTAACACGAGTAATACGAGTACGAGTAACGAGTAATTTTTATTTTCTAATTTTTTAGTGAAAAAATTTTATTAAAACATAAATATACATTGATATTTTTTTAGCAATATTAGATTTTTATAAATCTTGTCTTCCGTTTTCAGTTTTTGTGCATGTTTTCCAGGAGAACTTTAATCCGGTTTCGGATAAGGAAAATGTAATCCGACAAACCCAACTCCTCTAATTTTTTTAATTGAATTATTTATGTATTTATTGAATGTAAATAAATTTTTTATCTAAGGAGTTTTTCTTTTTTGGAAAAGTTTTTTTTTTAAATTTTTGATTTTTTTTTTTTTGTATTTCAAAATTTTGTTTTTTGATGTTACTTAGTAACTTTTTTTTATTATAGGGCGTTTAAAGATTGAAATGTAAAAAAATAGTAATTTTACGATGTAATTGCAAATTATCATTTGTTTTTTCAACAATTTTATTTGTTTATTACTTCATGACAATATCTTTGATATTTTTTGCAATATTAGATTTCTATAAATCTTGTCTTCCGGTTTCAGTTTTAGTACATATGTTCCAATGAAATTTAACGGTCACTAATTAATTTTTCTAAACGCAATGAATTATCTCTAATATCGAAGAAAGATTCATTTTCCTTTATAAATTTTATGATTTGCGCCGAGAGAAAATCAAAAAAAAATTCTCGTTTTTTAATCTCAATTCAATTTTTTCCATTTTATTTTTGCATAACTAATCTAATTCAATTTAAATCGATTTCAATAATTTACTTTAATTTATGAGCACTTATTTATGAATTGAAATGGTTTGCATTTTTTTATTGGTATAGGTAGTTAACTTAATTTCTTTAATCTCATTAATTATTTTACATTGCCTTACTTTGAGGAATCAAATAGAAGTATATTTTTTTTTTATTATACTTTTTTATCAAATTTTCAGTTTATTTTATTTACTGACAAATGAGATGAATCTTTTCCTTGTAAAAATTTTGGGATGTGTCTCTATTAGTTTTCTGATGAATAGAGAAATTTTATTATTTCATGTTAATTAATTATTTTAATATTCTCGCTACCAAGAAAATATCGATATCAAACAAAAAAACGCTTGAACTCTTTGTATTTCATTTAAATTTTTTAAATTTCCAAGGCTTATCATTTATTTTATTTTACTTTTTTAAATGAATAGCTTTTATAAAATGATATTCGATTTAATGGATTCAGTTGACTTTTTATTTGATTTTTAGAATATATTTTAATTATCTTTTGTTAGTTTATATGAAGATTTTATTGTAATCTGCTATTCGGGGTTTCTTGTTGAATTTACAAAATAAAAACTTGGATAAAAAGAAGTTAGAAAAATACAAATAAAAAAAATCGATAATATAATGACAAAAAAATTAAGAAAAATGCCATAATTGATTATCCAAAGCAAGTTAGAAAGAAATAATGGTCATTCGAACATAAAAAATATAGACAGCCACATAGGAAACTTATGCGGGAATCAAAAAAGAATAATAATAATAATAAATAATATAAAGATTAAAAAAATGAATTATATTGGACTCAAATTTTTTAAATGTTAAAAGTTGATTTTAGTCAATCGTTTCATGGAATGTTAAAAAAATATTTTCTTAAAGAATTAGTGAAAAATTTACTAAAATTGCAACAAATCATTTTTATCTGAGGGACATATTTTAAAATTGGTGTTATAATAAATTATGGATATGAAGGAATAATGAATCAATTCTGACCTAATCAAAAAAAAAAAATTGAAAAAAAATAAATAATTAAAGAAAAAAAAAAGACATTCAAACAAACACGAGAAATTCTTTAAAAAAAGGAATTCATACTTATTAAATGAAAAAAAAAATTATATTTACTAACTTTTTAATAAACGATTAATAAAAAAAAAGAAAAAATTAAGCCAATAAGGCATGATGCAAAATCGATAATAACGTAATTCCAAATTCAATGTTGCACAAAAAATTTTAAATGAAAAAATTAAACAACCCATTTTTTCAAAAGCCTATCTGCAGTGAAAATTTTTTGGTTTTTTTCTCGTTTTGCGAAAATTTTTTTTTTTCAATTTTTGTTTTTGGTTTCGTCCGGAAAATTTTTTGTTATTTTGAATTTTGTTTTTGGTTTTTACAATTTTTTTTGTAGGGTCGAAAACGAAAGCACTTTTTCCAAATTCAGAGAAGTTAATAGACCGAACAAAGTTTAGCGCCTTAGGGAGACAAAAAGGGTTAAACAAATTTAAAAAGTGATAAAATTTAAATTGAACCAGGCCAAAACGAAATATTTTTACCTCAAATAAAATTTTGGGAAAAAATAAATTCTTATTTGTAAACCATTTGTCGAACATAGACATAATAAAATTTAAGATTTGGCCCTGAATAATTAATTAGGTGCTCTGTCGTAAGAAATAAAGATTTTTGAACTAATGAATTTTATTTTTTTGTTTATTTTATTATATAAATTTCTTTGGCTTTGCTTTTGGAAATAAATTGCTAAATATTATTGTTTCATATATATATATTATATATATTTTAAATATATTTGATTTATGTCTTAAATAAATTTCTTTTATTTTGTTATTACGCTTTTTTTCATTAATATTTTACATATCTTTTACCCTGTTTTATTTATGTTTTGATTTTGAATTTTGTTTTTGGTTTATACAATTTTTTTTGTAGGGTCGAAAACGAAAGCAAATAGACCGAAAAATTCATATTTTTATAATAAAATTTCTTAAAATTTGGATTTTTTATTTTCTTATAATTTATTTGAATTAATAAAAATTTTAAAAATTATTGGTTATTTATTCAAGTATAAATGAGTTTTTTAATCTATGTCTTCTTTAATTCCTTGCTTGAGAAACCAGATCTAGTGAATGATGGCGTTCCCCATTTAAGTTTAATTATGGCATATAGTTCATTATTATATTATTGTAATGACATTTTCATTTATCAATTAAATAAGGAATAAATTTCAAAACCATCAGGTGGTTTTCCGTCGCCATATAGCAACTCTGCATTTTTCTTATAAATTTCTTTTTTTCCTGCATAAAAGAATGACGAATTTATTATTAAAGTTAACTGAGGATAGAAGAGACTCAAATAAATAAAATAGAGACGTTACTTTGGAAATAGCACTAAAGCTTTTGGAACAAAAAGGTTATTTCGCTATTATTTTCGTCTAACCTCTAAGAATTGGTATTCAAACCTAAAGAAAGTAGTATCTAAGCATAATAAAGGAATTAAGACAACAATTTAATGGAATACTAAAAATGATTAAGGAATTTTCACGGGATTTCTATCAAAGAATGTAAACTGTTTATTTTCTCTATGATTTTACATAGGCCACTCATAAGGAATTAATCAATGTAATGACATTTTCATTTATCAATTAAAATAAGGAATAAATTTCAAAACCATCAGGTGGTTTTCCGTCGCCATATAGCAACTCTGGCATTTTTCTTATAAATTTCTTTTTTTCTGCATAAAAGAATGACGAATTTATTATTAAAGTTAAATAGACCCTGTGGACACCACTAAACATGGAATCATCCAAGGGTATAACCAACTTTGACAAAAAATGAACGATTATTTAAATAGTTTTTGAGCCATTTTAATGAGAGTCGTTAAAACCAATATTTTGAGATTAAAATTACCGTGAATGCGGAACTGTGTCAAATGCTTTTGCAAGATCAAAGTATATGACATCAAGTGATTTTTTATTCTCTAATGCTAAACTGAATCATCCACCACTTCTAAAAGTTGAGAGGTAACAGATCGGTTTTTCTAAACCCATGTTGGCAATTAGTGAAAATTTCGTTTGCTTCTACAAAATCTCGAATTTTCCGAGCTTTATTTTCTTCCATATTTTTTGATATAGTGCAAGAGTGAAACCGGGCGAAAAATCAATTGATTTGACGGATTTGGTATTTAGGGACAGGACAAATCACTGACTTTTTCCACATTTTTGGGATATTCCCACACATCATTGAAAACAGAAAATGTGTAGAAGAGGCTTAACAAGAGTTTCTTTGCAATTTTCAAAAAATGCTTGAATGCCACAAAAGAAGTATTGTTAACTTTTTCTTGAGTTTATTAAGTGAAAAATAAATTTCGTGGTGTTATTGTGAAAAACAATTTGATTTACTGATGAGGGATCTTTGATTTTAACAGTCTCAATTCTATTGTAAAACAGAATCATTGTTTCGCCAAAATATTTGATTTGTACTTGATCAGTGAAAGCAACTAATGAATCGAACTTTAAGGCAGGTATAGGTGTTTTTGTTTTAAGAAAGGAACCGAAAAAGCGAAATCTTTGTTTTAGATTTATAGAGAAAGAATTTTTCTCACTTTTTGGTGGAATTTACCAATCTCAATTTTAATTCTATTGAGAACTTCTATAATTTTTCTTTTATCGTTCTTTACTAATGCCTTCCAAAGTTGTTTTCGGTATGAATTAGTTTCTTTATATGGCATGGAAAAAATATTTTCTTAGCCCATGCTACCAAAGGAACATAATTTCTGATTAAAAATGAAGAAAAAATATAAATTTTTCATACATGGTATCTATTCAGTACAATCAGAAAGAAAAAATTCCAATTTCCCCTTGAAAGAGTTGAATTGATTTGATAGAAATTGGCTTTTTGAAATGAATAACAAATTTTGTCGTTTTTGTTTGGAATTTTAAGTTTAATTTCGAACAAATGCTATTATGGTCACTATTGCTAAAGGGGACCGACCAAGCCCATTGATAAAATTCATTGTTTTTCGTTAGCAAAAGTCCAAAATATTTTCCCCTCGGGTTGGTGATGTAATCAATTGCTGAAGTGTATGCCCTTTTAAAAATGCAAGAAAAGGGTTTCAAGTGCATTTTCATTAAATTTTTTGTTGTTCGTTGAGCCCCATAATAATTGGTAAAGTTAAAATCACCAATTATTATACATTTTGTGATTGTCCAATTAAAAATGAAGGGATTCTAATAGTAAAAGAAATCATCCAATTTTTCATTGGTTACAGGTCTGTAAACTACAATTAACGAATATTTTGTTCTGAAAAGGGTGAAAAACATCAATGCAAATAATATCAGAATTAGTCTTTTTGGTGTTTTTATTAATGTAAGGAACTATATTTGAAATGTTAAAGCTACACCCCCGCCTTTTTTGCCTTGCCTGTCTGCCCTAACAATTGAGTATGGAAATCATGCAAAATTTGTGAATTTGGAATTTGTTGGACAGCCACGATTCAGTGACCATTAAAATTTTATATTTTCTTCTAAGAGTAATAACCTCAAAAGTCCAATTTATTACTAAACTTCTAGCATTAAATACAAACAGTTAAAAAAAGGTGGTGACCTTATTCGTTTTTTTGTCCGCCCCGTCGCGTCGTCACCATTTCGGCCTGCTTTTTTTGTTCATATTCCGTGCGCCTCTTTTCCCGCTCTTCACGCTCCACTGCCAATTCTTCTTTTGATAGAGAGGGTCGCCACCAACACCGCCTCCCAACCACCATGTCCACGCAGTTCCGCCCGACGCCGTCCCCATTGCGACCGAAAACCGCTGGAATGTGCTTGCCGGAAGCACCACTTCACCAATCTCGGCCCCTTCCTCTTGTCATCGTTCCGCCGTCCCATCCGGAAACCATTTGGGGCAAACCTCGACTTCCAAGGCGTCCAAAATGTCCGCCACCATTGATTTGTCCTCGGCCGCGCGGTGGGAAGGCTTGACGGCGTTGGACTCCGGCAACCGATGAGCACTAGGCTCCTCTTACGCTCTTTCTCCTCCGCATCGATGTTATTTTGTTGTGTTGTTGGAGTCTATTTTTTGCTCAATTTCGCCAGTCGGTCGACGATTCCCTGCAATTGGTCGGTCAACTGTTGCGGCACGGTGTTGTTGTTCATGTATTTTTCAATCGCTGCCAGACGTTCATTGTTATCTGTTTCTTTTTCATGCTTAAAGCAATATTTAATTATCTTTAAAAACCTTTACTTAAAAGATATTGTTTTTGTTTTTAGGTTCTAAAAGGGGCTTCCAATGGGGTTGAGGCTAGTGATCGGAAATATGATATTTAATTTAACAAAAAATCAAAAGGTTCCCCTTATGGTTTCATAATCCTAAATGTATGGCTAAATTTTTTTAAATTTCTATCAAATTAATAACCGAGAAAAGATTTTGTCTTAAAAAAGAAGAAATGGATTTTGTATTTCTGGTTAATGGCCCTGAGGTGTCGGTGGTTTTTCTTATGATATCTGAACATAATTATTACATAATCACGAATTAATAATTAAATAAAAAAATGAATATTTATTAAATGATAACATTCAAAAATTAAATTTCAAAACATTAAAAACAAATCAAAACATTATAAAAATAAATTGATGGATACGTAAAAAATCAAAATTGAAACAATTTGCCATTTTATTAAAATATAAATAATTTTTAATGTAAAATAATAGCTGAATCATTAGATGCAACTCTTTTCACTAATTGGTTGACACGGCATTTGATGATAAAAAACAAAGTTTTCATAAGCTTCGCAAAGAATTTAAGTGCCGCTGATTCTGTAAAGAAATATATTAAACTCAACTATAAAATCTCATTGACTAATTCTTATAGCAAATAAACTATCCAATAGCAATAATTTTATATAAGATTAAAATAAAAAAATAATACAAAAAAATATTTTTTGAAAATAAAGAAATGCTCAAGAAAATGATACATGAATCTAATTCATTTTTTATTCGGATTGTGCTTATTTGAAATATTTGTATTTACCATACGAGGATATGATAATAGGATAGAAAAAACAATTAATATTAAAAAATAATAAATGTGGCAAAATATAGCTTAATATGGTTAATTAAACAAATTAATTTCTTTTTTTTAAACCTAAGAGCGAATATTATTTAAAATTAAACCATAAGAACAAAAAAAATTCAAAACAAAGGGAAACTTTTAATAAAGACTTAACAAACAATTCATTTAATTTAATAATAATTGAAAAATAAAATTTAATTTTATCTTATTAATTTTGGTCAATATAATAGACCAATTTTATTCTTCAACGATGATTGCTCAGCGCTTCTCCAATGATTTTTTGAATTAAAAATAATAATATTATCATTGGGTGCGAGAAACAGATTGTTGAATTTTTCCAATCCGCTACATGAGTAAAATAAAATGAATTGAATGAAAAAGCTGCAAAAATAAATATTACTAAAAATATGAAAACCTATAATTTATAAAATGATGCAATTTCTAAATATTTGATTGTTTTACAAGTTGAAAATTTTAAAAAGGAATATAAACATTTTTGTTGGAAAATTTACCTAGTTTAACTACGATATAGAGCTCTAAAAAAATTAAAAATAAAATAAATAATAAAAGTTAATATACATTAATAAATTTAATTGAATTAGATAACATAAAGGAAGAATGAATATATAAAATAAGGTAAACAAAGATAAAACCAACAATACCAAAAAATACACATTTAATAAAGCAAATAATGGCAATCAACTTTAAGGGTGCATAAAAAATATTTGTATTCATAGAACAAAAATAATAAAAAAGTCTTAAAATATCATTACTATAATATATATATATATATATATATTATGCTATTTTTTTCTTCTAACCAATCAAAATCCAAGGACAAGTTGTTCGTATTAAAATTAATCCAATTAAATAAAAATTGCCTTATGAGAAACGAATAGATATCAAAAAATAAAGCTAATATGAATAAGGAAAACTAACAATACAATTGACTATTATTCAGAGAATGGCAAAGGTTAATAAAACAAAAAAAAATAATATTAAAAATTTGACTAATTTCAACAAAATGCTTTAAACAACCCCTTATGCAAAAATGATTTGAATCTATAAATCTAATTATAACTTTTAAATTTAAAATGCGTGGTACTTATTTTATTTTGCTTAATAAATAATTCTTACGATCTAATTAAAAATGAGCAAACAACACCTTAATTAAGACGGATTATTTTCCATCTACATTGATTATTGGATATAAAAAACATTTTTTTTTGCAACTTTTGCTTAATTCACTATTAAATCAAGAAAATATCTCATCCAAAGACTAAAACAACAAATTAGCCCTTTGCCTTTTATTTTTAAAGAAATAATTTCATTAGAATTTAATTGAATAATTAAAAGTAAGTAAACAAACTTTTTTGAATTTTGAAATATTAAAAAATAATTGGCCTAAGTTATGAAATAAATAAAGAAGGACTTCTATGAGATTTCGACCTTTCACGAATGTGATTTAGTATTCGCTCTATGTATCATTAAATTCCGATGCAATGATAGTCGTTATGAAATATTTTAAATTTGGACATAAAAACAAAAATATTAATTAATATTAAAATAAGCTTAAGTGGTTTAATAAAATAGAACAAACTAATTCTAAAATTAACCCAAAAAAACTAAGCAATAACTTGAAGTTTTTTTTCGAAAAGCTACCACACAAACTAATTTAACAGAAGAAAGACATCAAAGAAAAGAGGGGAAAAAATATGAATAAGAAATTAGAATATTGCTGCATGTTTTGAGGATGCTTTTAATTATATAAATAAGATTTATTATTATTATAAAATAAACATTTTAAGACACAAATATAAAAAAAACTACAAATACAACTCAAATCCATTTTAAAAATGAAACAATAAAGCACTAAAACCCCAAAAATATTTTTATTGTTAAATGAATAATTAAAATAATTACTTTTTAATGTGAAATTTTTTTTAAGATAAATTTATAATAGAAATATTTCCAAATCAAATTTTTTATTGATGAATTATAATAAATTTCTGTTGTTGGAAATTATGTAAAATGGTTCAATTAAAGAAACAAAACGAAAGCAGAATTTGAAAGAAAAGGGAAATTAGGAGAAAAAAATTATTAGAAATGAACTTCTTTTTTTTTTAATCTACCCAAGTGATAATTTGGTGAGGTCGTTGGTAGTGCTTCTTCGTATCTTTTTCTTAGGTTCAAATCCCCACAACCCCGCAAGGAAATAGCATTTTTTTAAAGACTAAATCTGTTATTAAATTAGGGTCTTATTTTCATAATTTTCCCCACAGCCTTTAGATCAATTTTTTTTGAAATTTTGAAAATTCAGAAAATCCAGAAAATTTTAATTTGGGTAAATTCTTTTACCAAATCAGTGTCGCTACTTTTTACTGATTTTCTTGCTTTTAGAATAATTTTTTCAAAAATAATTTTTGATCCTAAATTATGATTTGATATGGATCCCCTTCATAAAAACCTTGAAAGATGTTCTTATTTCTTAAAAGATAATAATAATTTAAGTTACTTTTTACATTTAGGCTTTTTCTTATTAATTGAGATTTTAATTTTTTTTTTGTCAAAATTTATTTTCACTAAAATGCGGATATATCCGCGGACGGATATGCTAAAAACTGGGACGGATACTAAACCCAACGGATTGTGCGGACTCGGATATGACAAATGGAGTCCGTTATCACCCCTGGGGAAAACTAGGTCACAGTGGGACAATAATTCGAATTCGCTTCTAAAGCGGCATCCCCGAGCAACATAAAGCTATTAGGAATCTTTTAATTTACATAGGCTTTGACATATTTTTAATTTAAATTGACCATTTACAAATGGGAATGGCTTAAGAACGCCCCATAGGATTAAGCTTGACGGCGGTATTTTATTTTTGGTAACCATTCCCTTTTTTCGTTAGTAATTCAATTGTTTTTTATATTTTAGCAGGTATGTTGATTTTTGAAAAACTTTATTTGCAAAATTTTCTCATTTCTAAAATTTTTACTTTCGACTCTCGTTCAGAAAAATTGACATAATTTGACGTAGATCCCGGGGCCGTAGTATAATAGATAGCTATGGTTAAAAAAATAAACAAATTTTATAAAATAAGTTAAGTCTGTTCTTTCGAGTAATATAAAATATTTTAAAAAATACTGATTTTAAATATTTTAAAATTAATGAAAAAAAAATTTACTCAAATTAGAATAAAATACCCGTTCAGAAACTAAAAGAATTGAAAAATAAATTTTTTAATTTTGAAAAAATTCAGAAAATTTAACTGGTTGATAAATTATGGTCTTTTTTAAATGAATACAGATTCTTTTAAGGAAATAAAGATAAAAATTAACAAACAATAACAATTTCAGGATTACGTTATTTTTTTATTTTGCAATTCTTTAATATTATTTATTTTTAAAGTTCTTTTATGTATTCGGAAAAAGATTTACCTTATTCGTCATTTTCAAAGTACCAATAAAGTTTCGCTTTTTATTTCTTTAATTTAATTTTGCACAGTCTTAATGCTGTATGGCTCGATTTTTAACACCTGCTGGTGGGTACAGAATTAAAAAAAAAATAATTAATTATTTTTTTCGAAATAATTCAAAATGATTTTTGGCCTCATATTTTTTAGCTATGTTAAATTGTAAATCTAATCAAACATTTATATATTGAATGCTATAAATTTTTGTTTTTTTTTTGCTAAATTTCCATTTTATAATATTAATTAATAATTTTTATAGAAAGTCATAGCTAAGTATTTTAATTTTAATTACTACTTTTTATAGTATAATAAAAATATGCAATTAATTTATTGTAATTTTTTTTACGATGGAAATTTTAGACAAAAAAAAATTTGAATTTATTTCCAATGAAATAATTTTGTTTTTTTTTGTTTTCGTAGGACAATTAACAATTGACCTTTCATTTATTTTCATAACGATATTTTGGCACTCTTTTCCCATTTTTGAATATTTTATTGTTTATTGTTTTTTTTCCTTTCGTTGTCAGATTTGATTAGTTTTTTATGTTGCTCTCAGATTTGGTGAGATATTCGTTGATGGATAAAGTTTTATGTTTTTAGATTCTTATGTTGAATTCTTCTTTTTAATTTAACGGATCGTTTTCCTCTTTTGGGCTTTTGGTTATTATATTTGTTTTATTCGCCACTGTTTTGCCTTTTGACTTATTCATCCGCTCATTTAAAAGGAGTGGAATATTGTGGTTCTTTGTGTTTTTATAATTCGTTAAAAGTAAAGTGGTGTTGAAGTTAAGTTTTCGGATTTCCCAATAAAGGACAGACCCCCAAAAAGTCCTACGTGGCGCTCCTTTTAAGGCAACTCGAGCGTAAATTCCAGCCTTTTGGACGGCCGAATCACCGATTGTGGAGAGCGTAAAGGATATTGTTTTTTGGAAAAAATTGTGTTATATTTTTCATTTTTTAGGAATAATGGATCACAATCCAAATCACACAAGATATAACCTCAGACCTCGCCATCCGTCAATTACGTGGAGCAGGAAGAAATTTCACCCAAAGCTCACAACATTTGCTGCGAGAAGGAAACAGGACTTACCCAATTGCACCAACTGACGGTTTGAATTTTGTTGTCCCACAAACAGTTTGGATTTGGGACTAATCAAAATTCTCTCCCACCGAATTTCCAAATCAGTTGGTCCCACAACAATTTAATGTTCGAAATGGGATGCAGGAACAATGCGGTTCGCCATGTTTCCATCCCCAAATCGGAAATGTTGAAAGAAATTTTGGCCACCCAATGCTAGTCGACCCCTCAAAATTTTTCACCCCATATTTCATACAACAGTGGCACCAAAATAATGAAGTTGGGGCAAACCAAAATCGTATCTGGCTCAGAATCAAATTGGTGGACAAAGACAAAACCCCAATCAAATTTTCGAAATTATCGCCGCCAAAATTCTCGAATTTTCGTTAATTCACAAATGTCGCACAATGAACAGTTACCGGTTAGGAATGTTCATAATTCGAGTAGTATGAATGAGAACGAGCAGGAGGAGTTCGCAATACCCTAATGTTGGAAATGGTCAGGATTTTGTAGGACAAAATCCGGTTCGGATTGTCCACAATCAGGAAATTGTCAGGAAATGAGAGAGCCAAGTTCGGTTAGGAACCCAAGGGATTTTAATTATTGTGAGAATTGGCAAGCAGAGAATCCGGGTCGGTTTGCCCACCAATTCGATCATCAGCAGCAGACACGTCCGATTTCCAAAATGTTGAAGTCCGCCCTCATCCCGTTTTCTATCCCGACCAATTTCCGGACAATCCAATTTACCAATCACTCATTCCCAAAATTACCTTCCAACAATCAAATTCCGGAAATTGTTATGGAATTACATAAAGTAACTCTGTCCAATCAATATGCAACGCACTCCGAGAAATTCCGAATTGTGTATGGAACGGAAGCGCGAGACAAAGTTAAAGATTTTTTCCTAAATGCCAAATGTGTGTTGGAATTGGAAACCGGAGAAACAAAAGAGTTGTTGCAGACGAAACTAAAGGAAAGGCTTTGAAAGCGTACCACATTGCGCTGAACCAATTTGGAAATGATGTGGGTTTTGGTGTTGAAACGGAAATTTTGTCCATTTTGAGAGAGAGGACTACAAAGAAGCAAATGCTTTTTCGGAATTGCAAATGCTGTCCGACTAAGTCGCCAAAATTTGTCCAATCCAAGAGCTTTTCAAAAGGAAACGAACATGATAATGGTCAAAGAACATTTCCTGAAAATGTGGAAGAAAAACTTTTTCTTTAAATCACGTTGAACATGGAGAACTTCCACCCCATGAAAAATTTTTCAATTCTTATTTCACATTCCACTGAATTTCCATCAAAAAATTTTGTCCGGGCTAAAAATTCGGAATGCTTGACGACAGAATTGACGATTTTTGGACTAAAAGCAGTCGCATTGATTGTTCTGCTGCGGAGATAAATGCTGCAACCCGGAATTTTTACATAAGTAGTGGTGGAAAGGGTGTTGATTTGATGAATTGAGGTTTTAGTCCGAATAGAGAAATCGAAAATGTGTTTTGAAGTCGCATCTTTTACAGGCGGAAAAATTCCGATAATTGGAGTCCTCAATGTTCCGATGAGAAAGGGAATTTTGGAATGTGAGGTCAATTGTGTGGTGACTCAAAAAACTTTTCATTTGATTTTGTGCTTGGTCCAAATGCCTTAAACTCTCTTGGTTATATTTGGTAATACGATTACAATGAAATTCTTAATTTTGATGCAAATCCAAAAGTACCAACACCACTTTACTATATTCGGTTCGTATTTCGTCCTTTAAAGTGTTCCTCCTTTTACTTCATGTTTGGTTGATTCATTTGTGGAAAATGCTTCCATTATTAATGAAAATCCCGAATTTTTTATAGAAAATTATGAATTTCGAACAAATGGAATGCGAGGAAGGAAATTTGTTGGACTTTGAAGAAATGACAGTGAATGAAAAGATGTGTCGGATGACGAAGGTGAAGAGGACCGGGCATTGAAAGAACTTGGAATTTTGTCGAGAAGCCAAAAATTTGTCGGTCGGAGTCAGCGCCCAACGTGTGTCAGAAGCGCGAATTTCGGTGTTCCAAATGGCGGTGGTTGAACGATCATCATTGGCTCGGAGAGAGGTAACATGAAAGTTCTGATACATAATAAAGGACCGGAACCACTTATTTTGGAAAGGGGGATGAAAGTGGCACATGCAAAAGTTTAGGAAAAGTGTTCAATCCGAGCATTGAAATATTTCCAAAAGAGTTTGACCAAATGTTTTTCGAGCAAAAATTTGTAAGGTCAGCCGTAAAATTTGAAAAGGGTAAGAAATGAAGAGCTCATTTCAATTTTGGAAAAGAAAACCGGTGCACTTTCGGAAATGAAAAGGAAAAAATGGAAAATTTTTGGATTGAATTTTCCGAAGTCTTTGCTTTAAATGAGTCCGAATTACCACAAACTGATTTGTTTCCCCATGAAATTAAAACTGGAAACCCTTCCCCAATCAAATCAGCACCAAGACCAATTCCATTTGGTATCCGTACTAAAGTACGGAAATGATAAATGACTATTTGAACCGGAAATAATTCGACCTTCAAATTCCCCTTGGGCCTCTCCAATTGTTTTGGTTGCCAAAAAAGATGGTTCAATTCGATTTTGTGTTGATTACCGAAAGTTGAACATGTTACAGTAAAAGATTCATATCCTATACCGAATATTGACCAAATTTTAATGTATTTGGGAAACAAACATTTCTTAACGGTCTTGGATTTAATGTCGGGATATTGGCAAGTACGAGTTAAGGGAGAAGACATGGAAAAAACCGCTTTTACAGTTCCAGGTGTTCTTTACGAATTTATGGTACTTCCATTTGGCCTAAGTAATGCCCCAGCCACTTTTCAACGGCTTATGAACAAAATTCTTCCGAATACATCAATGATTTTGTTTTCGTTTATCTGGATGACATTCTAATTGCTTCCGAAACATTTGACGATCATTTAGATCATCTTAATAAAGTTTTTAAGCAATTGCAAAAACATGGAATGAAAGCCAAAGCTCAAAAGTATGGTTTGCTTTAGACTAAACGCCATATTTGGGACACATTTTGACAAAAGAAGGGCTCGCAAAAGATCCAAAATTCAAACCGATTAAGGAATTCCCTTTACCGAGAACAATTAAAGAATTGCAAAGGTTTTTAGGCATGGTAAATTGGCATCGAAAATTTCATGAATTTTGCAAAAATCGCTGCCCCCCTCACTAGAATGTTAAGAAAAACCCGAACACAAAAATACTGATTTGTCGGAGGAAGGGAAAAATAGTTTTGAAAGCTTAAGACATTGATTGTTGATGAAGTTATTCTGAAATATCCCGATTTCAATTTAGCACAAATGATCCGAATTTAGATTTCATGTTTTTTCGGGTGCCTCCAAAGATGGATTAGGTGCAGTTCTTTGCCAAAGAGACAAATCCGAAAAGTTGAGACCGATATGCTATGCCTCACGTCGGTGCAAACCACTGAATCAAATTACGGACCGACAGTTTTAGAATGTTTGGGTATAAAATTTGCCGTCCAAAAATTTAAACATTTCATTGCCTGGTTACCAACAATTGTCGTAACTGATCATAAGGCTCTTCCCCAAATGTTTCGGAGTAAGAACTCAGTTGGAAACTCTAAAGTGGACAGATGGATAATGGAGTTGGTGCACCATTCATTTAGAAGTTATTTATAGTCCAGGAAGGAAAACCACGTAGCGGATGCATTGTCTCGTTCATTTAGCTCAAAAAATTATGATTTGGATGGAGAAAAAGAAAATGATGATTGTTTCACATTTCAGCAGTCATAACACCTTCGAATGGAAAAAAATTACCAGTTAATGTATCGTCCCAAAATGGATTGATGAAGTTAAAAATTCGGAATTTGGTTTTATTTGGAATTTTTTGGTTTATAAAATTTTACCACAAGAATTTAAATCATTTCAAAAACTTTTTGAATCCCTTGGAAAATTCACAGTCGATGAAAAATTCTTTTTCATATAAACCCGGAAAACGAATCAGAAATTTTTGTTCCGAAAAGTTTCGTGTTCATTACTGACCGAGCATCATTCAGGTCCATGTGCAGGTCACCAAAGTGGAAAAAAAATTTACAAAAGGCTAAAATTTCTTAAATATTTTTGGCCTAACATGTTTTCAGTTTGCCAAAAATTCGTAAGAGCATGTCGAATCTGCGCTCATAACCGAATTCCAAGAAAAAATCACCCCGGTTAAACCCAACCGTTACTCAAAGACCGAATGCATTTTTGTGCATGGACATTTTAAAACTTGGACCAACTCGAATGGGAACAAATACTGCTTGGTAATGATAGATCATTTTTCACGGTTTGCAGAAGTATTCCAGTTCCAAATAAGAGAGACAATTGCACAGGAATTGGTCGAAAAATGGATTTTAAAATTTGGCGCACCTGAAACCATTCATTCTGATTTGGGAGGAGAATTTGTAACTTAATTTTAAAAGAAATTACGGAAAAACTTTTGGTGTCAAGGTCAACTACTTCCGTTATGATCCAAATGCTAATGGTCTAGCAGAAAGATTAAACCGAACAATCATCGAAATGGTCCGAAAAACGAGTACAAGTCCATGGAATGGGACCACCGCATTCCTTATGTTACATTTTCCCATAAATCCACTCCAAATGAAAGTACCGGTTTTCCGCCTTCAACTTTGTTTTTTGGAAGGAATTTAAATTTTCCTACAATCTTACAGCTCCGAAACGCCCAAATCCTTTATACACTATCGATTTGAACGAGTATTTGCAGTTCTTTAGAGAAAATTATGAAATGTTAATCTTAGAACCTCAAAATATTGCTAAGGCACAATTGATTCAAAAGAAACAGTTTAATGCAAAATCGATGTTCAACTTGGGAAATATAATTTGGGAGACAGGGTTATGATTTTCTTTCGACCATCTGCCCAAATAAGCATTCGAAACTTTCATGGAATTATTAGGGTCCTTACAAATTATGGCACTAACTCCAACCGCAGCAGGGGTAGTCCCCGTGAATAAAGACCAAATGATCAAATAAAAGTGCCCATTGAACATTTAGTTCATACACCTATTGAACTCCCAAATGAAACTTTTCTTCCAAAACAAAGGCAGGAAAATTTTTAAAAAATGTGCCGCTTCAGAATAAATGAAGACAAACGAATTTGTTAATTTGATTTCGTCAAAATGTTTTTTTTCAGAAACTGTGGCACCACAACAATTGGCACTCAACGCACATTGTTCCGGAATCGAGCTTCATGGAAATTGTTCTTGTATTTTGTTGGAAGATGGGTTTCAAAATTTGCCTTCAATGGATCCGATTCGCCGTGTTCAAATGTCTTCTTTGGGCGAACTGATTCCAATTTGCATTGCCAAACAAAAAGGAATTTTAATGGGACACATTCGCAGTTGGGCGAATCGAATGAAGACTCGACTTCTCTTCTCCGCCACATTCCTAATTTCAGTCCCAAAATTGATGATTTCATTTCCCCAATTGATGTGGGTCGATCGTTGTGCCATCGCTTTCAAACCCTCAGAAATACGGGGATGAAAAATTTTCATTGGAAATCTTCCCCAAAAATCCTCTCCACCGGTTCGGGGAGATTATCAGTGAAGCATTTGAAGAAGTGAAGGCAAAAAATATAATCGGTTTTTCTATCATGGAATCTGAAAAATTTCTTTTTTATGGAGACTCATCGGTTCGAGAGTTTGCTAATAAATTGGAGACAAAAGTCATCTGTCATAAAAATTCTTTAGAGAATAAAAATCACTTGATTGTCATATACTTTGATCTTGCAAAAGCATTTGACACAGTTCCGCATTCACGGTTAATTTCTAAGCTCAAAAATATTGGTTTTAACGACTCCTATAAAAATGGCTCAAAAACTATTTAATAATCGTTCATTTTTTGTCAAAGTTGGTTATACCCTTTCTGATGAATTCCCATGTTTAAGTGGTGTCCCACAGGGGTCTATTTTGGGTCCGCTATTATTTTTGATTTATATTTCAGATCTTCCAAAAAATTGAAAACAGAAAATGTCGAAATTAAGCTTTTTGCTGACGATCTTAAGGCCTATTCGATTCTCTCAGAAAATACCATCTCTCCACTCCAATCTTTTATTAATAAATTTGAAGATTACTGTGAGTTAAACGGCCTTAAAATCGCTCAAACAAATGCTTGGTCTTGCACTTAGGAAAGAAAAACCCAAAATTTAAATATAATATTTTGAATGCTTCGGTTCCTGAAAACCGGAAAGTGAGCCAGTTCGCGACCTTGGTATCTATTTCACAAATGATTTAAAATGGGACAAGACATTGAAATCATTAGCAAAAAATCCTTCAGAACCGCTTTTGCATTATTAAAATCGATAAAGACACGCAACCCAATTACATTGGTTAGAATGTTTAATATATATTGCAGGCCCATCCTAGAATTTGCATCACCCGTTTTAATCCTTATTTTAAAAAGGACATTGAAAAACTTGAAGTGCAAAAAACTTTTTTGCGCATAGTCTTTAGACGCTCACACTTTAACGACGATATTCCCAATTATCAGAATTGCTTAATTTATCAAATAAGATTCTCTTGAAACAAGGAAGTTAAAACTGATTTAAAGCTTTTTCATGATATAATTAATGGACGCCCAAATTAAGAAGCCTTTCTCAATTTCACCCCAAAATACAAGGAACGGAATTTGATAAGGACTGCCTCTGCTCTACTAATGTCCGGTATAATTCCTTTTTTGTTCGTGCCTCTCGCCTCTATAGGTTTTTACCTAAAGAAGCAAGGAATTAAATTCCAATGATTTTGCTAAACTTCTTGCCACGGTTGATATTAAAAATTTTGTCTCTGTCCCAAGTTATCTCCGAATGTGAC